>PVJN01013480.1:0-48686 GCA_004026805.1 Lasiurus borealis
CTTGGTCTTCTTTCTTTAAAAAAAAAAAAAAAATATATATATATATATATATATATATAATTGGTTTGTTTGTTTTTTTTTTACAGAGAGGAAGGGAGAGAGATAGAGAGTTAGAAACATCCATGAGAGAGAGACATAGATCAGCCACCTCCTGCACGCCTCCTACTAGGGATATGCTCGCAACCAAGATACATGCCCTTGACCGGAATTGAACCTGGGACCCTTCAGTCCACAGGCCGATGCTCTATCCACTGAGCCAAACCTGTTTCACCTTGGTCTTATTTCTTAAAGTGACCAGGATTCGGGTGGGGAAGAGAGGGGTTTTGGGGGGTGGGGCTTATCAAGAGCTCCAACAAAAGGCTCCACCGTCCAACCTTTCCTTAAATAAAAAGCCCACGTGATCTCTTCCCCACCACCCTGTCCCGCATTTAACCAACGCCCGCCGGCTCTTTCAGACCTAACCACTTCTCTCCATCACTACCCCTTCCCGTGCCCAGGGCCACCATGTCCCCAACAGTCACAGTCCCTTGCTGGTATCCCTGTGGCTCTCAGCCCCCTGTCCTTCCCTCTCCTGGCCACGTGGTGGACCCAGCGTCGGTCTCTGTCCCAGGTACTCACTCACCCCTTGGGGAAACATCCCTGTTCTATTTCGAGGGGATCCTTCCTCAAGTCTCCCCCGGTTTTCTCTCTCCCCTTCTCTCTGGACAGGGAGTCTATTTTTATTTTTATATTTCATGGGATTTGTCTTTTGAAATAACAACTTTCTTGCAGCAATTTTTCTTTACCCCGGGAATGCAGAAAACGCATAACACTTTGGAATTTTTTTAACACCCACTTTGAATTATGCAGCTGCTGTATTGTGATAAATATGTACATCAAGGGATGTTGGGGGTCATACATTCCAAGCCTAAAGCTGGACTCCATCCAGCCCAATCCAGGGAGGAGGTCGGTTGGGGATGGGGTGCTCATCTACCCGCCCCCCCCCCCCAAGTGGCCAAAAGCAAGAGCTGCCCTCAGCATTTCCTTCCTTTGCAAACCCAGAATGCAATCCCTACAGCCATTCCACTGCCCTCCCCTCTAGCCAGATCCGTTTGCCCGCCCATTATTTCATGCTGCCAATGTCCACGACATTAGGACTCCCAGTTGACAGGTGTGCCAGAAAGCTTTCTGGTTGAGATGACCATTTTATGACTCCAAGATGACTGTCCTTATCCTTCTTTGGCCTGCTCGAGTCGCTAAGTCCCTTTTCTCCTCCTCACACTCAGCTCACCACTGCCCCTTCCTCTTCCACTAAGCTCCTGAGGCCGGGGAAGAGAGCCAGGGCTTCTGCTCCGCCATGCTGGAAGGTGATTAACAATCAGCGCTCTCTGGACACAGGGCCCCGATTTGTAGCACTTGCCGATTCCCATGGTGTAAATGTTCCCACGAGAGCCCGTTTCAAGCTGCCAACGGTTTCATAACCAACGCACAAAAAATTTCCGAGAATGTAATCATCTGCTCTGCTGAGTTCCTCACCCCCAGGCCTTTTCACAAGTATATTCACCTGTTCCTTCACCGCCTTTCCCTCACAGCGGCCTACTGCCTCTTCATGAGGCTGGTGACTATATGGGAAGACCCCAGAATCCTCCCTTCTCACCAGCAAGGATTGGCACCTACAGTTATGGCCTCTTCTTTTTTCTTTTTAAATATATTTTATTGATTTTTTTTTTTTACAGAGAGGAAGGGAGAGGGATAGACAGAAACATTGATGAGAAAGAAACATTGATCAGCCGCCTCCTGCACACCTCCTTCTGGGGATGTGCCCACAACCAAGGTACATGCCCTTGACCGGAATCAAACCTGGAACCTTTCAGTTTGCAGGCCGACACTCTATCCACTGAGCCAAACCAGTTAGGGCTGGCCTCTTCTTCTTGAACCTTCCATTTTCTCCTCCACTCCATCCAGCCCGTTACCACACAAACAAACACACTGTAAGTCCCCGGAAGAAAACGTTCCCATGACCCTGTACCCCTCCAAGCAGCACCCTATTTATCAGATCTCCCTTTGAGCAAACGTTCCTGCAGGGGCTCTCTGGAGCTGCTGAGTCCACTCCTTCTTCTCCCGTTCAGCCCTCAGCCTTCCCAGTCAGCCCCGTGTCCCCACCAGTCCTGAGGACACTCTAGTCAAGGCACCAATGTGTGGAAACTGTGGCTCCTGGCTCATGGGCCTCCACTTTCTAGAAGGGGGTTGGAGAGCAGCGGCAAGCATGTCCCCCGCATCTGCCCAGACTCCGCTGCTGTCCCCACTGCCTGGGCTGCTCTCGCCCAAGATCTTTGTGCAACTCAGTCCCTCGTTTTCTCTAGATTTCTGTTTCAGCTCCTTTCCATGACCACCTGGTCTAACCAAGTGTCCCTCCTCCCTCTGTCACGTTCCCTGCTCTGCTTCTCTCCACCGCTCTGATCACCTCCTGCATTTGTTCCCCGGGGAGAGCGAGGGCTGCATGTCTGTGTGGTTGATGTATTCCCAGCATCTAGAACACATAGTGTGTGCTGGGTAAATATCTGGGAGCCGAGCGAATCAATGACTGCATGAATAAAATGGCGGGGGGGGGGGGCTAAAATTCAAACCCAGATCCGTTGATGTCAAAGCCCCGGTTTCCCTCTGCTGCCTGCCTTCTTCGGAGCAGTTTCCACCAGCCAAGACCGTCGGGGGCTGCTCCTCCGCCTTGTCTGTCTGTCACGTCTTGTCCGTTCCCTTTTCCTGTGGGGCGCCTGTAGTCGAAGACCTGTTTCTCTCTCGCTTAAAGCTTTTCATGGTACTGCATGGCCTTGAGGAAAAATCGAGCTTGCCACGCACAGCCCCCCACTTCTGATCCCGGTGTCCTCTGGTCTCCCCCTCCAGGGCCACCTCATGGGCAGCTGGACACCTGCAGGACCCCACACAGCCAGGTTTCATCCGCACGCGTGTGCGTGTTCTGGCTGGATGCGCAGAACCGCAGACAGCATGGCGCAGGCAACAGGTTTGTGTTCTCAGGGCTGGTTTCGAGAAGCCCAGGACCACGGTGCCGGCAGGGTCAGGGGGAGAATCTGGCTTGTAGATGGCTGTCTTCTCCCTGCGTCTTTGGGGCCACGCCCCTCGGTATCTGCATCAAATGTCCTCTTCTTATGAGGACGCCAGTCATATTGAGTTAGGGTCCCACCATCTAACCTCATTTCACCTCAGTTCCTCTTCCGAGACCCTCTCTCCAAATCCAGGCAGCTCCATCTCACCCCTCCCCTCTCCTGGCTCAGCTCCATCTCACCCCTCCCCTGTCCCCGCCCTTTCTTGTGCTCCCACAGTCCCTTGCAGTGCCCACCCTGTCCCCACAGATCCCCGTGGATTGGAATAACGGTTTATGTCTCTCCCTCTCCTCATTAGACTGTGAGGTCCTTGAGTTCAGCCGACAGACCCGCTTGGCAGCCTGTTGTTGGCCCGGGCACAAGGCCCACGCACAGTAGGTGTTCAGAATATGTCTGAGGACAGGCAGGAAGGAAATGGAGAGAAGCAAGGAAAGAACAGGGAGGAATGCCTCCCTGTTTCTAACGTCTCCCTGCTTCGTACTCTCTCCTGAAGCAACACCCCGGGGCGGACGCAGTGCCAAATTGCTGGGAAGGAAGGACATCTCTCCTGCTCTCAGACCAGGGGGAGTGTTCCTTCTGGCTTTTTCTGGGGGCCACTTGGTGTCTTGAGAGATTGCAGCCACCGAGACCCCTGACTCAGTGCCGCGGCCTCGGCTACCTGGCGCTTACCCCTCACTCCACCGCGTGAGCTTCTGTCTCTCTGAAAACCGAGCGTCCGAGCAAATAATGGGGGCCATGTGCCCTGAAAAACGTCAGTCCTGGCCAGATGAGGGTACCCTATGGTGTTCCGTTATTGTGTTGAATTCTAAGTGGTGGCCTAGAATTTATTTCCCCGCGGCATTGTGTGTATTGTTGTTAAATAACAGGACTTCCCTGATTTGGAATAATTGGGGGTGGGAGGTGGGTGTTCGTGCATTAGTGATAAGCTTGAATTATGGGGTAGTGCAAAAATTTTTATTACTTCCACATGAAAATGAATTAATGACTAACCCCGTATTGTCAAGGCACGGTCCCTGAGGAGAGCGGTTTTAGTAAACTGATAAGAATCACGGGTAATTAAGCACTCCCTGTAAACAAGGGAGGGGGGTCAAACCCAGTGGTTTAAAAAGTGCGGGGAAACTTTCACTTGAAAAAAGCTAGCCATCCTCCCGGTGCCACGGGTGTGCTTGGCAAATGTTTCCCTGACCCCCGGCCCCGGTCAGAGGATGAACATTTCTGAGCAAGCGGAATTGTGAGTCACCGAAGCGTGGCTGTTCCCAAAATGACAGCCAGGGCCGCTGCTCAGGGGGGCAGGTGCTGCCACCCGCAACCCTGTGAATCGCCTGGGACCCCGCAAGCCTGCAGATGGCTGAGGAGCTGGTGCCGTGTCCACACTGGACCCCCAACACACACACACACACACACTCACACACACATGCACACATACACAGCATATACAAATAGCCGTCTCTCATTTGCACATATTTTTACACACCCAATTACATGTGAACTTCCACAAAAGTGACACACATTCAGATGACACACCTATTCCTGCACTTACAGATATGTGTACACACAATTTTATGCTCATACACGCACACACACACACACACACACACACAGCATATACAAACAGCCGTCTCTCATTTGCACATATTTTTACACACCCAATTACATGTGAACTTCCACAAAAGTCACACACATTCAGATGACACACCTATTCCTGCACTTACAGATATGCACACATACAATCTTATGCACACTTACACACACACACCTGCACGCACGTGTGTACATACACACCACCACCACCACCACCACAGAGGCTGAGAATGCCCCTTCGGATCCTAGCCCTAGGTCAGAGCTAAGGGGTCCCAGGGAATTGGGGGGTGTTCCAGTATGTCTCCCTCCAGAGATGAGAGTGCACTAGACGGGCTCCAAATACAGGTACTCGCTCTTCTTCCAAAGAGGAGACAGCAGCTTGAGGTGGGACTCCGTACTTTCCAGTGTCAGCGAGGAGGCAGAGCATCGCTCGGAAAGAAAGGCAGAAATGAAAATCCAAAAACAAGAGAAACAACAGCAAGAGCCGATGGGTCCTGGGCACTTGCCATGCGCATCTGTGCTGAGGCCGTGAATGCACTTTCTCCTTTGCTCCCTGCAGCAGGCTCAGGAGGAAGGGGACATTATTGTCACCGTTTTACAGATGAGGAAACTGAGGCTAGAGAGGCTAGAGGCTAGCCTACAGGGATGCAGCGTGAGGTGACCCAGATTCAAACCCAGCTTTGCCTGTCTGTCTAACCCTGCGTTGTCAAGGCATGGTCCCTTAGGAGAGTGGTTTTAGTGAACTGATATTAACCAAAGTCTTTATTAGACTCAGAAGATGTGAACTTGAACCAAACAAAAAAATGATGAGAATGGGGAGAGGGGGGGTGGGTGTTATACTGAATAGAGAAAGAAAGGGGAGGGACTTATTGCCCTGAGGGTGGGGGGTACAATAGCCCAGGGAGTGGAAGAAGGCTAGGCCCCAGGGGAGCCCCCAACATTAAGGAGTCTACCACCCACTTCACAGGAAGAGACACATGGTGACTCGTGTCCACTCTTGGAGAGACTCAGAGTCAGATGCCTGAAGTAATAATAGCTGCCAATCTGTGGAATAGTTACTGATATATTGTAAACTGTGGGAGCGACATCTCCCTGGGTCCCCCCAGTAAGGTTAGGGAAGAGGTGCGATTGCTAACTTCACTCTATAGATGAGGAAACAGGCTCCGAGATCTTGCCAAAGTCATAGAGCTGATGAATAACAGAGAGGGGACTCAAACCAGGTCTGGCTGACTCCAACTCCCATTCTCTTTTCCTGCTATGCGTGTACCTGCATCACCATGGCTTTGACCACATTCTTGCCTTGAGTGATGGGTAGAGGCTGAGAGATTTGGGATCCATGGTGCTTTTTTTCTATAGATTATCAAGACTAGAAAGGAATAAGAGGAGGTGTTGTTGAAAATATTTGGGTTCTGGACAATGGTCTATGAGACTGGAGTGATAGGAAATCTTGGTTAATAATCAGTAGTCAGTACATATTATTGTATTTGGTTCTTGTTTTTTTAAAGTATATTTTATTGATATTTTACAGAGAGGAAGGGAGAGAGATAGAGAGTTAGAAACATCGGTGAGAGAGAAACATTGATCAGCTGCCTCCTGCACATCCTCCGCTGGGATGTGCCGCAACCAAGGTACCCTTCAGTCCACAGGCTGATGCTGTATCCACTGAGCCAAACTGGTTTCAGCTGGTTCTTGTTTTTATTATAAGCTGGGACTCTTGGATCCAACACAGAGAGCATTCTATGGAATATATAGGAGGAAAAAGAGGCACACATTTGCCCACCCTGGGGACAATAGCCTTCATCCTACAACCGTAGTTCCACCCTGGTGATAATGGTTTGAGAGAACATTGTGAAAGCACAGTACACTCCCCTTGATCCCCAAGACCTCAGAGAATGTCATAGAGGTCGAGGACTGAAGGGGAGAAGGGGAGAGACTATAATCTTTTATCAGCACCGTGGACAGCATCCAAGCGCAAGGATAGGGTGCTGTCCTGGGTACTAGTGCTAACAGCTGGGTGAAGAGGACATTTATCAAGTCTGCAGTGTGCCAGGCATCATTCCAATGCTGTACTTATGTCACCTCATGTAACATGCCAAACAGGTCTGCAATGTAGGTGTCATTTCCCCCATGACAAAGAACATCCTTTCCGTGTGCACACTGCAAAGCATAGAGCTGGGACTGGAATTTAGAATTATCTGGCTAACGTTCTAGTCTCCCTTCCATGTTGTCTCTACATATCCCAAAGACCCGCCTCTCCCCATTCTCAGGAGGGTGGGGAGTCCACCCTCAGTCTCTCTAGAGCAGCGGTTCTCAACCTGTGGGTCACGAACAGCTAGCAGGGTCTCCTAAGACCATCAGAAAACACAGATATTTACATTAAGATTCATAATAGTAGCGAATTATAGTTATGAAGTAGCGACAAAAATAATTTTATGGTTGGGGATCACAACATGAGGAACTGTATTAAAGGGTCGCGGCATTAGGAAGGTTAAGAACCACTGCTCTAGAGCAATAATGAAACATAAGTGATCTTGGGTTGAGCCCGGTGAGGGTCCTTTAGTGCGGGGAGCAGGGCACCTGGGAAATGGAGTGTCCTGTTCACTCCAACCACATGCCTGCCTTCTGGAATTAGCCACGGCTTTGGCCAGGGGAGATGGTGTAAGGCATAACTGGTAAAGGGGAGGAGGAGCCATTCAGCCACCTAAGATGGAAGTACTGAGACATCCATCCACAGGCTCTGGACCCCCTCCCCAGAGCCCATTCAGAAGATCACAGGCTATGACTGCATTAGCCTTCACAGCCCCTGACCCCCCATGGGTGCTGCCCCATTGACATCTAGCACCACCAGCTCCCCAACCCCCTCTGCTGAGCCCTACCTCTTTCTGTGGGAAAGATGATTTAGCAGAGCTTCGACGTCTGAGCTAAAGAATTTAGATTATTTTCCACAAAAATTGCCATCCATTTTTAGAGCCTTTATACGAAGAGGTAGGTGTGGTGCTCGGCCATTTTCAGACATTTCCCCAGTAAGTCTTCACTACAACCTTGAGATCGTGGCCGTCATCCCCATTCTTACAGGGGATGAAGCTCAGGCCCAGGCAGGGAAAGGGTCTTGTCTGAGGTCACAGAGCTGGTTCTGGGCAGAACCAGGAGGAAGAGTCTGGTCAGTGTGGTTCATAACACTGGTCTCCCCGTGTCACGGCCAAAGGCCACTGAGGCCCAAGGACCAAGGACAGGCTCAGGGAAAAGCTCAGGACAGAGGCAGGTGCAGGGGGTTCTCCCTTGTCTCAGTTGCAGCCACAAATCCACACCACAGGGAAATTGCTTGGGAACCATACACATTGAAGGCATTTTTTAAAAATATATACTTTTATTAATTTCAGAAATGGAGAGGAAAAGAGAGAAACATCAATGATGAGAAAAAATCATGGATCAGCTGCCTCCTGCACACCCCACATAGGGGATCGAGCCTGCAACCTAGGCGTGTGCCCTGACTGGGAATGGAACCTCCTGGTTCATAGGTCGATGCTCACCCACTAAGCTACATTGGCTGGGCAATTTTTGGCATTTTTTCAGAGTTCTTGGAAAGATTCTTGGGGTGCTACCTACAAGGACAGGGGGCAGGTGGTTATGGACTCTTAGAGAGAGTGCTGAATGTGGGGTCGGCATAAAGCAAAGCAAAGGGTGGCCTGAGAGGTCACTCCCAAAACCAGACATGCATTCCCGTGGGAGGAACTGACCTCAGTCGCTGAGTCTCTTCCAGGCCCCTCAGCCTCGCTGATGCTCTCCCGCCCCTGCCAGGTCTTCCACAACCCTCCCAGGCTGCGTTCTCAGCTACTCCCGGGGGCCCTTTCTCCCGGTGGCCAGCTCTGGCAGTTCATGCTCTTGCTCCAAAGTCACCTCTGCAAGACCCTCTTTCCTCACTTGCAAAATGGGTGCATCAATATCCCCCCCAAAAAATGTCACTGGCCCAGCTCATGAGGGTGAGACATGGCCACTGAGGTGTCTGGGCAAGCCCTGGGCTGCCAGGTGACCCAGGACAGTGGACCAGTGCTCGGGGTCGAGGACAGCACTGGTGGCCGTGCTCCGTGGTCTGGGGCCCCTCTTCCAGCTGCCCCAGGCTTTAGTGGTTCCTAGCTCACACTGGTCCCCCCCAAAAGACCCAGCCTCACACGGAACAAAGCATCCCAGCCAAGGCTTCCATCACTCTGCAATCCCCTCTGCCCCCCTTCAGTCCTGATGAATCCATTGCAAGCCCCCAAAGGTGTCATTTTTCTTTCATTTCTGAGACTTTGCACACGACACCCTCCAGCGAACACTCGCCTCTGCTCTGACTCAAGGCTGATCCCCATCCCACCTTCAGCTTAGGAGCCTGGCGTAGACACCTCTTCCTGCAGGAAGCCTGCCTTGACCCCCAGCCTGGGCAGGTATTGCTGCTTTCTGATCCACAGGGCCCCATGCACACTGGGGTGCGGGTGTCTTAGGAGGATAAATGGAAGGCGAGCCAAGAAAGACGGGGGTGATTGTCCTCATAATTCCCACTGTGGCTGGAGAGGGAGTTGCGAGCAGCAGGAGGGGGGGCTGGGCTGGGGAGCGCCACTCTGGCAGCCACCTGGAGGTTCCCCGAGTTCAGCCTCTCAGGGGAGGGGCCCAGGTGTCGTGCTTTGTGACGCTGGCCCCCAGGGTGGCTCTGCTTACCTGGCGACGGGAGCCGGAGGCAGCCGCCTGTCCCCAGAGCACCTGAGTCACCAGCTGGCAGGGCTCAATATAGCCTTGCCCAACCCTCACGCTCTTCTCTGCCAAGAGCGGGGGCAGGGCAGGCAGAGAGGGACGGGGAGCCTGTGCCAGGGCCCACCTCCAAGTGTCAGGTTTGGTCTGTGTGTGCTCCTGCCGGTGAACTCAGTGTGTGTTATTGCGTATGGCCCGCATGATGATGCGTGACTCTGGATCTGCTGCTATCCGATCCTGTGTTTATGTGCCTATGTGTGTCTCTAGGCACCAGCATGCCACATGCGGGCATGAATGTCCGTGCCATGAACATGCCGATAGCTTTGCATCCATGTTGTACGAGTACATGTGATCTGTGTGTGAATTCATGAGGATGTGAGGTTTGCAGCTGTGTATTAGCAACTAGACTAATGCTTGTGCACTTCCGCCCACTGGGGTTCAAAGCCCTGCTCCGCCACTTCCTAGCTCTGTGACCTGGGGCTAATCACCTTTCTGCATAAAATGGCGTGAAATTATAATGCCCGTCTTGACTGACTTTTTGCCAAGGGATTCGGGTACTTAGCACAGTGCCTGGCTCATAAAAATCACTTTATAAACACTGGCAATTATTTTTGGTACCATGGGTGTTTCTGGGTGTATTGTTGTCTGTGGGTTCATGTGTATATCTAAGCCCGTGTGGATGGGCCAGCCTGGGGGTTAGTGTATTTAGTCTTATGTTGGTGTGCAAGCACCTGTGACAGTGTCGGCACAGGTCTATATTTCAGCTTTTTTTTTTTAAACTTCCCATCATGCCGTGGAAACTCAAGTACCAGGGCCACCACCAGCAATGAGATTTAAATTCCTCACACTCCTTAAAGTCTCATTCCCCAAGCCTTGGTCTTTGAAAATAGACAACTGTTCTTTTTTTTAAAAAAAAAATCAGATTTTGAGTTTTCTGGAACTCAGACACACACATTTCAAAGCCCCATGCTCAGGCATTGTGTGCATGGTACACCTGCATGTGCACACATATGCCCACAGCCACTGTCATCCATGGCTCACTTGTATAGCCCAGCTCATCGTCTGGAGCCAATAGCAGGTGGATAACAACTCAGACTTCTTGACTGAGTGACTCCATCTTGACCCTGGAAGAGGTGGAGGTCTCTGTGAGACGGCAAGCATTGAATCCTGCTTCCAGCTCACGGCTGCTGTCTGGTTTCATCTGCTTTTCAAATGAGTGGTTCTCAACCTGGGGGTCAAACGACCCTTTCACAGGGGTCACCTAAGACCATCAGAAAACACCTATTTCCCATGGTCTTACAACAAAGCACATAGACCTGGAGTCAGGTAGATGTGGTTCAAGCCCCCGCTGCCCCCCAGCCCCTTGCCTGGACCTGACACTGACCCCTTGCTTTTGCATTTCAAGTCTGATTTGGGGGGGCATAATTTCCACACAGTGAAATCTGCCCTTTCAGCGTACAGTTCTGTGAGTTTTTTAAAAAATATATTTTTATTGATTTTTTACAGAGAGGAAGGGAGAGAGACAGAAAGTCAGAAACATCAATGAGAGAGAGACATCGATCAGCCGCCCCCTGCAGGCCCACAGTGGAGATGTGCCCACAAGCAAGGCACATGCCCCCAACCGGAATCGAACCTGGGACCTTTCAGTCTGCAAGCCAACGCTCTATCCACTGAGCCAAGCTGGTCTCGGCCAGTTCTGTGAGTTTTGACAACTACACATAGCCGTGTAACTGTGACCACAATCAAGACACGGGGCAGTCCTATCACCCCCAAATGTTCTCATGCTCCTTGTCCACCAGTGCCTCCTTTCCCAAAACACAGCCCCGGCAACCACTGGTATGTTTTTGGTCACGATAGACTTTTGTTTTTTAATTTCCAGAATGTCCTAGAAATGGATCCTACAGAATGTAGCCTTTGGAGTCTGGCTTCTTTCACTCAGCGCAGTCAGCGGACATCCACGCAGGAGCTGTGCGGAGGGCCGGTCCTGTTTATTGCTGAGTAGGATCCCAATGTCTGGATAGGCCACCGTCTGTTTATCCACTCACCACGGAAGAACAGGTATGAGTTTCCAGCTCTTGGTGATTACATATAAAACTCCTGTTTACATTCGCCTGCAGGCGTGGGGTGGGCCATATGTTTCCATTTCTCCTGGGTACATACTTAGGAGTGGAATTGCTGGGTCACATGAAAAGTGAATATTTAACTTTACAAGAAACAACTTTCCCAAGATGATTATACCCTGCTTTGTTTTTACTTTTTTTCCTTCTTCTAGTAGCTCGTTTTTATTATATTTTACAAAAGCATCTTTCCATGATAGATTGGAAGGAAAAAAAAACCATCAACTTGGTCTGATCTTACAGTTAGTTTGAAAAGCTATGGTTTGGGAAGAGTCAATAGATGAGGGATCGGAGTAAAGGCTTGGCAGCAAAGAGCACAGCCTGTGCAAAGGCCCAGGGGCAGGGAGGAAGTCTGGGAGGGGAGGAGTGAGCACTGTACGGCTGGGAATGGGGTCAGGGATTAGATGGTGCAAGAGGAGGCTGATTTAGGACTTTATCTGGAGGTGCGTATGAAGAGCCTTGAAGGATTATAAGCAGGAGGTGAAAATAGTTCCATCTGCATTTCAAATGAGCTTCTCTGCTTGGGAGTGGCAGCTTCCTGGTATGCACTCATACCACATGGACGCACAGCTCTAGGCATGCACATGGCATGGACATACATGCCTACAGGTGGCATGCTGGTGCCTAGACACACATATACACATAAACACAGGGTGGGGTAGCAGCAAGTCCAGGGAGCTGCTGCTGGTGGCCAGGCTGAAGGAGTCCTGGTGTTGGCAGCAGTGGGCTGAGAAGGATGGGATTTGGGGGCGGGCCACATGGGGAGGGGGAGTAAGGCTTTGTGTGAAGTAAGGGGGCCCCAACTTTTCTGGCTTGGGCCAAGTGCTCCTGTAGGATGGAGAAGGTGCCAGGGTGGGGATGGGGGGAGTCAGGCTGGAGCATGGAGACCTCCCAGCTCTGGGGTTGCAGGGCCTGCCTCTCCCCTCTCCTGCCCCCCCCCCCCAACCTGGACCCAATTCAGCTGTCACTCAGGCAGGCCAGGCCTCTGAAAGGCCCCCAAAGAGCCCTTGATTTGTGCAGGCCTGGCTGGCCCATTGTCCCGCTGGGATTCGGTCTCTGCCAAGAATAACAAAGAGCTCAGCAGAGAGCTGGCCCTGGCCTTGGGGTGGGCGGGGGAGAAGGAGAGAGAAAGGGAAGAGGAGGAGGGGGCCTTCACCTCAGGCCCAGGCAGGGCTGAGTGGAGGGTGCTGCTTCCAGCCTGTTTCTCAGACATGTGGGGGTCTGGGGTGTTTGAGCTTGCGTGCTCGTGGCCCTAAAGCGCGCGCAGGCACGTATGTGTCCACGTGAACACGCGTGCAATGTGCATCTGACTGTGGGCCTGCATTCAAGGGCCCGGTGTGCACATCTGGGTACCTCCATACGTGCGTGAGGGTTAGAACCTCTCTGCCCCTCCAGACCCCCTCTCCACCCAGCTCCATGCCCCCAAGGTGGCTGAGCAGGAGCAGGCTTTTGGCTGGCATCTGGTAGGGTTCAGCCAGTGGGAGGCGCAGCCAGCAGCTCAGAGGGCAGGGGCTGCCGCGTGGCTCTTCCCCTTCAGGCTGTGGTCCCATCTGGAGCCCCAGTAGCTGTTGAGCAGCCTCTGCAAACCTCCAGATCTTGTCACCGTCCACAATGGCTCCCTCCCCCGACCCTCCAGGCTGAGGGCTGGCACCCCGGCTCCCCACTCTTGCTAGCCCCCCACGTGCATCCCTCTTGCGTTTCGGTTTCCCTCCTCCCTGCCCTCGTCTTTGTAAACGGCCCCCTTTTAAAACTGTTCTCCTCCTGCTTGAATGTGCTGGCTTTTCCTTGCTGGGATCTGGGCTGAGCAACAGGTGCACCCATTGGCGTATGTGTACACACAGGCATACTGCATCTCTTCCTAGGGCTGCTGTACCTGGAGGGACCCGCATGCACATCTGTGTGTATTTGTGCACACATATGCGTCGTGTGCCTTGTACATGTGGGCATCCGTATGGGTGCACAGGTGACCATTTGTGAATAGGGGCACAAGCAGGCATGCCCATGTGGGTATGCACACATGTGCATTTTTATTGTGTTTTCCAGCATACCCCTGGGTGTCTATTTCAACCGTGCTTGGTGTTTTGGGCGGGGCGATCGTGAGTATCTCTGAGTGTGTGCGCCCACAGAGCCACACGGGGAGGGAGGGCTGGTCGTGGCAGGGACGGACTCCTCCGACAGGCGCCCGGCAGCCAAGGATCCGGGTAGCTCCTCCCAGGCTCCCCCTAGGGGCCTCCTAAGAAGCTTTGTCCTTCCAAAGGGGCCTGCTACCAGAAGTTCAGCTCCTTTTGTTCTGGTGGGTGGGGGGAGGGGGAAGGGCTGGAGGGCTTGCTGCCTCCATCATTACTCTCTGGGATGCTCCCTGCCACCGTGCTAGGCTGGCTGGAGGGAGGTGACCTCCCTTGGCTGCAGTCTCAGGACCTCAAATTACACGCAGCCTGAATGTTCCCAGAGCAAAACCCATCCTTACTCAAAGCGTCACTATCCCTACTCCATAAAGGATTTGTGTGTAAGAAAGACACGAAACCCAGAAATTACAACGAAAATGATCAACGGATTCAACTCTGTGAAAACAATCGAAGACATTTAAAACATGAATATCCATTCTTATGGAAGTACCTATGATTTATAATTTAGAAAGGGGTCATCTCTATCGCATACGAAGAGTTCCTTTGAACAAATAAAAAAATAGCAGCAATCCAATAGCAACATAAGGTAGCTACATGGTTACGTATTTCAGAAAGAAATATCTCAAACTTCAATCAGGCTCCGTCCTGATTCTGTGTAGGGAGAACTGTCAAGAACTTGCAGGATCTGAGGTTTTTATCTTGCTTGTAAGCCAGCAAGTTAGCCTGCCCCTGCTTCCTGGAGAACTGGCCGAAGACAGGCGACCCCTGGGTCAGACCCAGAGGAGGACAGTGTATGACTCCCAGCAAGAGCAGTGACCCGAGTATCAGCAGCTTTTCGCCCAAACCCCGGTTCCCACAGACCAACGTGAAGAGGGCTGGAAAGCGCCTGCATGCACCATGGGCGGTACGTTAGGAGAGGAACTCTGAGCGGAACCCAAACCTGTGGCCGCTAGAATGTTGCGGAGTGGTGCTAGGTGACTTCAGGACTGAGGCATTAAAGAGGATGTGGCTTCAGCCTGGTCACCATGCTGTGAGGAAGCTCTACCTGTCGTGGAGAGAGGAGCTGACAGCCCTCGCCAGCTTGTTCAAAGAGTGTGGCAGCCAACCGGAAGTGGGTCCTCCAGCCCCGCCTGACCTTCAGACAATTGCAGCCTCCCCGCATCTCACTGACATCTCCGGAGCCACTCAGCTGCCAGTCCCTGCCCACCCCGCTGTTCCTAACTCAGAGAAGCCTGGAGAGACCGCCCGCCATGACTGTTGTTTGCAGTGGGGATGATTTGTTAACCAGCATAGGTAACTGACTCATGGGACACAGGCCGCATAGTATGATTGTACGTGTATTGTGTGTGTGTGTGTGTGTGTGTGTGTGTGTGTGTGTGTGTCTGTGTGTTTTAATACCCAGCAGAGGGGCCTCTGAGCCTCAGTTTCCCCACTTACAGAATGGAAGATGCCAATAGGACCTCTTTCCTGGGGTTGTGGTAAATACTCATTAAGCAGTCGGCACAGTGTCTGACACAAAAATCAGTGTTAACTTTTGGTGAATAACCCATATCACGAGCAGGTATTGCTTTTGTTTATTTATTTATTTATTTTGAGAGATTAAAAATTCAGGAAAATCAGTCCTGCCGGCATGGCTCAGTGGTTGAGCTTTGACCTATGAACCAGGAGGTCAAGGTCTGATTCCTGATCAGGGCACAGGCCCGAGTTGCAGGCTGGATCCCCAGGGTGGGGTGTGTAGGAGGCAGCCGATCAATGATTCTCTCTCATCACTGATGTTCCTATTTCCCTCTCCTTCTCCATTCCTTTCTGAAATCAATAAAATATAGTTTAAAAATAAAATATTAAAACAAAGATACAGATTCAGACAAATCAAAAGCCTAGCACCATAATTATTTATAATCAGACCACCTAGATTAACACCGAATAGCTTTTTTGGGGGGTCACATCTGCTTCGATTGTTTTTAAAATTGCACAGTGAGACGCGCGTGTGTTCTCCCTCAGAGAAAGGAGTCCCCGGTTACAGAGGACGCTTCCTGAGTCCCACACCTGCCTCCTTCCACGGGGCAGGCCTCCGTCAAGTGTGGGTGCGCACTTATGGCCCAGGTCTGCTCCAGACGCTGGGTGGGGGTGCCACATCTACCAGACCCCTGAGAATGAGGCATACCCAGCTGGCAGGGAGGCAGCGTGATGCCTGAGAAGAGTGGTGGCAGGAAGCGAGCGGACGAGGAACGGGAGCCATGGGGCAGGGGGAACGCTAAGGAGGCTCCATGAGCCGCCCAGAGGCACAGGGACCGGACGTGTGTCAGGCGTGGGATGGCCAATGGGAGCCGCTACGGCTTCCTGACCTTTGGTGAGAGCCAAGGTCACCTGCACAGCCACAGGCCCCTCATGGTGTCACCTGCAGTTAGCCCACCCCAGTGTCACCAATATATCACGGAGACACACACCAGGTCCCCTGCAAAGTCAGCCCCGCCACCCATGTCACACCAATACGGGGTCACCTGCACACAGTGGGGCTCACCATCAGCAGCCACGCTCAGTCCCAGCGTCACCTGCACACAGTGAGGCTCACCATCAGCAGCCACACTCACTCCCGGCGTCATCTGCACACAGTGAGGCTCACCATCAGCAGCCACACTCACTCCCGGCGTCATCTGCACACAGTGAGGCTCACCATCAGCAGGCACACTCACTCCCGGCATCCCCTGCACACAGTGAGGCTCACCATCAGCAGCCACATTCACTCCCGGCGTCACCTGCACACAGTGAGGCTCACCGTCAGCAGCCACACTCACTCCCGGCGTCATCTGCACACAGTGAGGCTCACCATCAGCAGCCACGCTCGCTCCCAGCGTCACACGGTGTCCCCAGCTCAGTCGTACACAGTCTCACAGAGCCTCCCACCTAAACCAGCTTCCCACAGTGACCTGCCACGGAGTCCGCCATCAGCTGGGCCCATGGTATGACGTCACACACAATGTCACCGACAGGTGCTTCCCAACAAAGCCCCACCCCGGGCCTCCCTGCACTTTGGGGCCCGGGTCGTCCCGCTCAGAGGTCGGGGCCAGGCTCTGGCTCGGCCAGCAGGCCCACCATCCAGCTCCCTCTCAGTGAGCTGAGGAGGTTGAGGGGGGGGGCTGGGGTAGGACAGGGGGGGTGAGATTAGGGGGAGCGGGTGCAGAAGCGGGGCAAGTGCAGAGAGAAGGCTTTGTTCTTTGTGGGCAGGTCATTAAGGGGAGCTGGTGCCCCTCTGCCAGCCCCTCCCCTCCAACCGAGGAACAAAACAGCGGCTATTTTTAGCTTCGTGTCAGTCTCCCCCTCAGACCCTGGGGTGGGGCGTCCAGCGAGAGGCAGTTGGGAGGGCTCTAATGAGGGCAGCCGCCATGTGACCCTCCAGGCGGCTGGCCCCCTGCCCCACCCGGGCAGGAGGGGCCCTGGATCTGGAGACAAAGAGCGGGCCGGGACAAGGAGAACAATGCCCGGGCTCCCCAGACGCCTGCTTCCCGGGAGGCACCCCCCCACTCTGGGAGGAGGCCTCATGGGGCACAGGGCATGGTGTCAAGACTGTCCCCCTCCTTGGTGAGCCCACAGGCACCTCGGAGACCCATTTCCCGAAGGACTTGACCAGAAGCGCCTGGGCTCTGCACAGACCTGGTGTGATGGGCCTCTGTGGAATCACCCAGACCTGAGAACGGAGCCCCAGCTCTGCCCCTTCCAGCTGGGGGGCCTCGGTCCTCAGATGCCTCAGCTGTAAGATGAGGGCAACAATTCTCAGCTCCCAGGACTGCGGTGAGGAGTCCAGGCAGTAAGAACCGACACAGAGTAGGTCCTCAGCCAGCCCAGGAGCCTCTGACTGTGTGAGTTTCTTGCAGAGCAGGGCTTGTCTTGTTCAACACGACCAGAGAGCCCGGCACGCTGCCTGGCACACAGTAGGTGCTCAACGAACTTTGTTGAAAAGGTTACTGAAGGGTCCTTACCGGCCTTCTGCCCTGTAGGCTTGCCCCACCTTGGGTCGCCCCCTTCCCAAGTTCTGGGGACTCTCAGAAGAAATTTGACCCGCTAAGACCAAGCCACTGGTCAGCACCGGAGTCAGCCTCCCAGGGCTGGGAGCTCTGTGCTACAATGACAAATTGTGGCCACCAGGGGGCGCACTCTCTTAAGGTTTCCGCACCAGCTGGCGTCCCCACCACTTAGGCCTGCCTGAAGGGCTGGAGACCTTACCGCCCACCAGGTGGGGTACCTGTGCGCCCTCAACCCAAGAACCTGGGGCAGTTTGCCCGGAAGGTCTGGAGGAGCAGCCTTACCACCAAGCCTGGCATCTCACTCACCTGGTGAGAAAGCAGCACCTTTTCAGGTCTGACCCGCTCCTCCTCGCACTTTCCAGTGCCCTGTGACAACCCATTGCTCCAGACTTCAGGACCCCCTGTTCTGTCATCCCCCCTGCTACCCCACGCCCCAGCCAGAGGACCCTAAGCCATCAGAACCAGAAGGCCCCCAAGTTGATCTGAATGTCTCCTACCCTGATTTCCAGATGGGAAAGCCGAGGTCCCCGGGGCAGAATCATTGCCTCCAGGGCACAGTGAGAAGGTAGCTGGGCCC
This sequence comes from Lasiurus borealis, assembly GCA_004026805.1. Classification (NCBI taxonomy): domain Eukaryota; kingdom Metazoa; phylum Chordata; class Mammalia; order Chiroptera; family Vespertilionidae; genus Lasiurus; species Lasiurus borealis. Next base: position 18,247 of record PVJN01013480.1, read on the forward strand.
AGGCCAAAACCTGGGTCCTCTTGTTCAGTTGTCTGTCTGAGTCATTCACGGTTTTGTTTTTGTTCCGGGGAAAGAAAAACGGAGAAGGAAGATCTTTGAGGCCTTAGTGTCTCCTACGTCTTTGCCCTCTAACTGCATCATTTCATTGAACCCTCTACCAACCCCTTGGGTAAGATGTCACTATCTCCATTTAGGGATCAGGAAGACAAGGTCTGGCTGTGAGGTTTCCCGAAGTTTCCCAGCTAAGGAATTAGCAGCGCTGGTCTTTGTCCCCGGGACGGATGCCCAAACCCACATTCTTGCTGCTGCCGCCTTAGATCAAACGGTATAAAATGGCCATTCCCTTAGGTCAACGACGTTTTTAAATATTTGCCAGGGAGGCTTCCTTCACCTGAAGGGAGGAGCCGTCGTTTGGAATAGTCTGGCGGCAGTGGGGGAGGGGAGAAAGCTTTCTCCGGGAGCACCCCCCCCCCGCCCCAGGAGATGCCTGTTGCTGGAGAGATTGCCCCCTCCAGCCCCAAAGCCCAGATCAGGGTCCTGGAAGGAGCAGACGGCTCTCGCGGCCACGTCCCAGGACCTCTGCCCTCAGAGGGATCATCCACCCACCTCGGGCAGGAGATTTGGGAGAGGGTTTTGAGGGGGCGATGGTTTCTCCGGCTCAGTCAGGGAGGCCCGGGACCAGGGGCAAACCCACCTGGCACACATTTTCTAAATGTGTCACAGGACGCCACCGCAGATCAGGGCCGGAATGCCACGGCGTGCCGCTGAACGTCCAGGAATGTTGTAAAAACGCTCTGGAAAGTCCAGGAACGCCACGGGACACCGCGAATCATTGTGAACTTAGTCACGCATTGCTGTACCTGCCCGAGGATGGCGTGGCCTTCGGTGGGTGATGCTAAATGCCGTCGGATGTGCAGGGCTGCCTTCCCGTGTCATCACAGGCAGCTGTCGGTGTCGTGCGATGACGTAGAGCCTCACAGAACGTCCTGGAAAGTTCAAGCCGGCGGGACGGGCTTTGGGGGTCGCCTAGGTTCGCCTGCTCATTTTGCAGACGGGAAAGCTGAGGCCCCGAGGGGAGGAGAGCCTCTTGGAATGCAGCTCACCTCGATGGGCAGAGGCAGGTGCAGGTTCAGCATCCTAGCGCCTGCCTCCCTGGGCTGAGGCTCCCGGGGACTAATTAACCCTGCGATGGAAACGGCAGTGCCCAGCGGGTGTTCAGCCAAAACACCCATCCCGGCTGGCACCAGTCCTCTGTCAGGATGGGGAATTAGCTCCACATGTGGGGCTTTCTGGTCTGGAGAGCGAAATAACGAGTGCTTTGCCCTGGAATCAACAGCATGCCTGCTCTGCAGCAGAGAGAGGGCGGGGGTGATGGGGGAGCTTGAGAGGCCTCCGCCGGCCCCGTGCCAGCAAAGGTGCCCAGCCTGCCCCCGGGGCCTCTGCTTGCACAGCCAAGGACTCAGAGGTGCCCAGGCTTGTAGGGGGTCTGAGAGGTGAGGGCGCAGGAGAGGGGTCGTGGAAGGGTCTTCCCAGCCCGATGGCAGGCAGGCAGGCAGGCAGGGAGGATGTCATTCTGGCTGAACTGGTCGCAGTGAGCAGGGTGGGTGTTAGGAACCAGACTCCAAAGAGCCCGTGCGTGTCCTGGCAGTTTGCGGGTGAGGGTCGTGGCGGTGGGAACAGGACGGCAGGGCGGAGTCGTCATCCTGAGGCCTCTGCATTGAACGGGAGACTCTGCCCCTGAGCAGACAAACTCTGCGTCCCTCCTTTTGTCCCCCAGCCTTATGTCCCCCCAACCCTTCTCCTCTTCCCTCATGTAAAGACCCCCTCACCCCCTAGCTTGTCCCCAATCAGCCTCCTGGGCAGGCCCCGTGGTCCTGTGACTGCCCTCCCCACTCCCCTCTCTGGGCCACATAAAGGGACAGAGGCCTGGACTCCGGCCCCCAAAGAGAAGCGAACAGGCTCTGCCCACGGCCTCTGGGTGCAGACCCCCCTTCCCCTGGCAGCTGGTCCAGGGACCTTTCTGGGCGCAGAGCCCAGAGCCAGGCCAGGGTGTCCGCAGCCCTGAGGGGAGAGGGCAGTGGCTCTGAGCCAGCCAGCCGGGGAAGGTCCCTCTGGCAGGTCCAGGCTGACCACAGCCACCAGCCAGCCGAGCCAGGGAACCTTTGTCCCCGGGGCTCCGCTGGCCGTGACTCAGAGCATCAGGCCCCCGCCCGCTTAGCAAAGCCTTCCCTTCTCCCTGAGAGTTTGCTCCTGCAGCTGTAAAAATAACCAGGCCCGCAGGCTGCGCTCAGGAAGAAGCACAAAGAATGTGCAGAGGAAGAGGGGCGGGCCTTGCTGGGGCTGGGGGTGATTGGCGCAGAGTGGAACCAGAGGCAGGCTGTGGCATTGGCCCTGCTCTGGTCCATCCTGATAAAGCTGCACGCACATGTGTGTTGCTCCAGACTGTTCTCTGCATGGACACGTGTGTCTGTGTGCATGCACCCAGGGGTGTATGCAGGTCATTCTGCATGGTGAAGTGTACACATGTGAGTGAGACTCTGAATGTGTTTCTATGTGGGTGAGTGTGATTGTATGTGTAATGTGTGTGTGTGTGTGTGTGTGTGTATGTGTGTGTTTTAATATGAAGATGGCCTCAACATCAGGATTTTGTTTAGAAGTCAGTGGAGAGAAGCATTTAAGAGCTCTACCTAGACTCACAAGACCTGGGTCCAATCCTGCCAGTGGCACCTGGGGCCGGTGATTTTTTTCTTTGGGTTTTAGTCTTACCATCTGTAAAATGGGGGCAATACTACAGGGTTAACACGGAGTCCCAGTGAGCCAGCAGTCGTAAAAGCGCTCTGTGAACTGCAGACGGATGACAAAGGGCGGGGAAAGGACAGGTGATCCACGAACACGGCTAGACCTGAGGGTCAGTATGATAATGACATGCAAATGGCTTGTGAGACTCAGGTCAGGCATCAGAGAATACTAGGAGGACACGCCAGGCCCGAACGAGGATCAGATGAGTAGAGTTGTGCAAAGTGCGTGGCACACAGTGGGCACTCGTCATGCTGGTGTCCCCGGGAGCTGTGGTGTCCATGCTGGAGCCCCAGCAGTGAGCCGCTGGCTGAGTAATGAGGCCTGAGCAGGAAATGCAGCTCTGGCGTGGCCAGAAGTGGGAGGACTTGAAAGTTGGGGGGTTGGGGGTGAGACATGAGGTTGGGGAGAACAGCAAGGGGGGAGTCAAGGATGTACCCTGACTCTCCTATGGGGGCCTGGGGGGCAGTGCTGTGCACTCCATAGGGGGACCAGAGGATGAGCAGGTTCAGGAGAGGATGAGTTAGGCCTGGGGGTGAGCAGTCTGCAACCCCTGCGAGCACCCTCTATTCCCGGTGCCCACCTGCCTCTGCAGCCTGGGGGAGACCATGCACTTCCGGCCCTGACCTTCACTCAGACAAAGGCCTACTCTGAGCTGAGTCTCCCCGCAGAGCCTGTGTCCCTGGCAGAGTCTAGGACAGACCCGGCCTGACCAAGGCCAACCAGAGCGATGCCCCGGCTGCATCCTGGGTCCTTGAAGCAGCCGGAGACACTCCAGCCCCTGAGGGCGGGGTTGTGTGATGTCAGGATCTCAGACCACTTGTGAATTCAGACGCCCCCAGCGTGAATTCCTGCTTAGCCTTTCCACATTCTGAACGTCAGGCGAGTTATTTCCACTTTCTGGAGCCTCAGTTGGTTCTGCTTCTAGATGGGCTTGGAAATTCTGGGGTATTTTCTGACCCCCCCACCCCAACAACCAAGTCTCCAATTCTCCCAGAACCAACTGGGTGTGCCATAATGCAACTCCGTTCTGACACTGTCCCCCTGAACTTAGTGTCGGGTCCCGCATGGTGAAGGGCTCAGTCCCGAGAGACTGCCCCACCGCAGACGGCAATGCCTGCCCTGGATCCCTGAGCAGCTGACCATACACTGCGGGCCTTCCTTCCTCAAGTTAAACAGCTCCCAGAACTCTGGAGAACACTTTACCTGCGTTTGCTGGTTTATTACAGGGGATGTACAGCTTGAGAGCAGCCACGTGGGAAAGACGCACAGGGCAAGGTAGTGGGGTGCAGGCTGGCACAGAGCTCCCATGCCCTCTCTCCAGGGACGCCACCCTCCCCCCCACCCCCAGCCCCTGGAAGCTCCTCGAGGTGGAGATACGGGAGTAAAGAAGCCGATGCTGAAGGGCGAGGCCCAGAGCGAATGCTCAGTGACCTTGGGCCGCCGAGAAATGCGGGGACAGGATGTGCCTGCCGGAACCACGCAGTCAGCCGAGATAAGGGCAGGAAGGCAGGGCTGGTCAGGGACAGGTGGCGGAGGGTTGGCCTGGTGATCTAAGTGCCTCGTTCTCCTTTTCCCCCTGGAGTGAAATCAATTCTCAGTAAATAAAAGTAACCTTTATTTGAACGACTCATTGGAAACAAAAGGACTCACTGTGCAAAATTCAGACAGCACAGAAGGTGAACAAAAAGTCAGAAAAAGCCCACATCCAGATATTATCTATGGATGATATTTTGGTATATTTACCTCCGTAATGATTTCTCTTACTCCATCTGGCTATCCATCCATGTATCTGCCTCTCTATTTATCTACTTCTTTATCCATCCATCCATCCATCCATCCATCCACAAAATGGCATCATAGTACACTTGAAGGTTTTCAACCTACTTTTTCACGTAATAATATGTGCGAGCACTTGCCATGTTATTTAACATTCTTCTGTAACACCTTTTCCTATTTAATTCTTAGGGAGATATTGCTTTTAAAAAACCTTTTTATTATAAAATAAAACATAGAAGCAGAAGCCACACAACACATCGTAGAGCTAAATGAATAATAATAATAATAATAATAATAATAATAATAATAAAATGGTGATTACCACCTAGTTCAAGAATGTGGCCATCCTCCCCAAGGCCTCCCTGCACCTGCCCAGTCACAGCTACTTCCTTCCCCACAAAGGACCACGATGCCCAGTTTCCTGTCAATCATTCCTTTGCATTTCTCTGTAGTTGCATCGCCCAGGTGGATGTTCTTGGACACCAGGGTTAATTTGGCCATGAAACAGTTTTTAATCTGTTATTATATAAGTTCTTTTCATTGAGGGACGCTGGCCATTTGCCTGGAGTTCCCCACGTCAGGACTGGCTCCTGTGCAGCTCACCGTGTCTTCTGTGCTTCCTGCCACTCAGCTTCATTTTTAATGGTGGTTCCATGACTGGCCACCAGTGCCTTTGGGTGGCCCGGCCAGCTTGTTCCAATGGTTCTAATACACAGGACTAAGCTGAACATCCTCGTATGACACCCTTTTCACGCTTGTGCCTGTCACCCTCTCCTCCTCCAGCCCCTCCGTTGGGACAGGTCAGTCTGTCCAGCCCTTGAGGGTTGTATCAGCAGCCTGGCCCCGCTGCAGGCCGGGCTACAACCCGCCAGCGCTGCCCTGAGCTCCATGACTCACTCTCAGCGTCCCACGTCCCGTCTGAGTTACATTCACTTTGGCCCCGGGGAGACCCTGCCCATGGGGCCCAGCCCATAGTCCGACCCCACAGCCCGTATTTCTGAGGTCCCAGCAGCGTTGGGAAGGAGCCTACCCCAAACGCAGCACGTATGTTTTTCAAAGTATGTGGTCGAGGCATTTACATAGTGAAGAAAAAAATGCAACCTCGCCGATGCTATTTGCGGCTCCACCACATCCGCCTGACCCACCTCTAATTTCAGCTGCAGCTGTGGTGGCCACTTAGGGTTTTTCCAAGGCAGCTGGGCTGGATAAGGGAGTTCACAGTTCTGTGGTCAGCTTTCCGCCAGTGAAGGGGGCGGGGGGCCAGTGGTCAAAGTCTCTGCCTGCGCTCCTGTAGGTGGATCCTGCAGACTTCCTCAGCGATTCCCCCGCAGGCGGGCCCAGTCCAATGGGCGCCTTCCCTGGCGTTTCTTCCTCCCTGACTCATCCCTCCTTCTCCCTGGTTCCCGTCTCCTGGGGTTAAACTCCGGTCCCCAAGCCCTTGTCTCGGGCTCTGTTTTGGAAGACAACAAACTAAGACTTTAGAGTAGTATTTTGTGAGGGCATAGCCTGGGACCTGGGCTAACCAGCATTTTCCAGAAGCTTGAGGACAGACACCTCTATCAGGTGCCCAGCTTCTGCTGACCTGAGCAGCAGATTGGCACCTTCTGGCACACAGCTGTACGTTGAATTTGCCTGCCCCCGGACCATGGCACATACACTTGCCAAGCGGAGGCCTGAACGAGAGGAGAGAGCCATGCCACGGTGCGTGCCTGTGAGTCCGAGGAGTGAGTAGCCGGAGTACGGTGGCCTTACCACAAGAGCCTCAGTGACATTTGGCTTTTTGATGACTTATATGTTTACTTTCTTCATTTCGAGCTGAGTGGTGTTTTTTTTTTTTTTAAGTTCCTTTGATAAAAAGGGAGAGTTACTTTAAACCTATAAAAAAGCAAAAGCTCATTTGACCAATAAAACTCTCTAAAAAGTGAATGGAAGAATGAACCAGAGACCTGAAAATAAATTACAGTGAAATAGAGACGAATGGCCAATGAAAAATGAAATCATGTTTATCCTTTGCAGTGAGCAGAAAAAAAAGCCACTTAAAATGAGGTGGCTCAGTTGGTCGCTCTGCACTGAAAGGTCACCAGTTCAATTCCTGCTGCAGGAGGCAGCTGATTGGTGTTCCACTGTCACACACTGATATCTCTCTCTCTCTCTCTCTCTCTCTCTCTCTCTCTCAAAACCATTTACAAATATTTTTTTAAAAGTAAAATCAAATGACAAAACACCATCTTTTGCCTATCAAGCTGGCAAAACACCCTCTTTTGCCTATCAAGATTTGAAGATGTTTAAAATGCCTTGACAGCGTAACAGACTGTTATTTATTCCCCCAAACACATCCTTTCTTTCTTCCGTTGCAGCAGAATTCTTAGGTGGGCACACGGATACCAGATAGAGACTCTGTTTCCCAGGCTCCTTTGCAGGTATGGCCACATAACTAAATTCTCACCCATGCAAGCGCTACAGTGATGTGTTTAATGTGTTGTACCAGTCAGGGTTCCAGCAGGACAGAGATGGCACCTGCAAATCGGGTAGATTGAGGAGAGCTAAATATAGGGGCAATATTATCCAAGGGATGGACATTGTGTAATAAAGCATTTTGCTGGTCTTTATCCCTGGTTCCTGGGAGGTAACCGCCAAAGCTTTGGAATATCCTGAGTAATGGGGGTGTCTTCCTTATTCATGGTGAGCCCTAAAAATGTATGGCAGCAAGGTGACTCATGATGGGGCCTTCGGTGGTTTATATTCATAAGATGACTCAGGATGCAGGCTGACCGGGCCAGAAAGTCCAACCTTTGTGACTAGAGGGTTGGGGCTTTGAACCACATGATAAAAAAAACATGTGTCTATAAGACATATTCAAGAGTCTGCTCACTTGAATCGAATCCATATCCATATAACTCTTTCCCACTTGCCTTTCCCAGCGCCTGCATTTGGTTCTGGTTTTCTGTCTCTGCCCAGATGTGCTTTAGGTGGATAACATTCGAGGCACAACCCCCAACCTCCTGCCTTCACTTACGATTAGCAGCAGACTCTCCTGTTCACCACAGCTTCTCTGGTTCTGAGCCCCACAGTCACCTGGTTCTGATCTTGTTAGATCTTACAACACATCCTAACACTTCCCTGGCCGAATGATTTACTTCCAAACTGTTCTTTTCTCCTTCCTCAGCACAGTATTGGTCCTGTTTTATTTACAAGGTGGATGTCTGGGACCTATGGGAAATGTGGTCCATGTGACAAAGGTGGCAGGGTGGGAAGTGGCAGGATCCAGGGACCTATAGGGAAATGCAGACCAATTTTCAGCACCAAGGAGAGCTCTGCACGCCAGGGCCATTTCCTGCCGACAAAAAACAACTTTTATCCTGGGAAGCTCATGAATAGCCCTACGGGTCATATCTACAGGGAAGAATTGTATATCCCTGGGGTATCAGAGGGTTTTATCTGTTATGCTAAATATAACGGACTGGTGAATAGGTTTAACAGGAAATTGTTCCAAGATTGATTAAAGATGTCTGCCACAGGTGAAAATTAGTAAACCGTAGGATGTTAGCTCTGCATTTACCAATTCTAGTCTAGCCCTTAGGGTACATACATAAATATCACATATGTTTTGCCATATCTCTATTTTCTATTTAGGTTTACTTTTGCCTTTTTTTTTTTAGTGGAGGTTTTTCTGCCACGAGATTATGAAAATACTCCTTTACTTCTTCTTCTAAAACCTTTATAGTTATTCAGTTCTCTTAAGAATCCCATGTGTTTCATCATTCAATTAATGTTTTTCTCACGGCTGTTACATTGTTATAATAATAACTTAGTGCTTGGATTGCTTATAGTTAAAGGCTCAACTGCTGTTCCCTTTTTAAAGTTTCTTGGCTATCCTCATGTAAGTTTCCTCCTCCAGGAAATGTTACAATCCACTTGAAATTTTCCATTTTAATTAACATTGCATTGAATTTGTATTTTGAAGAAAGGGATTTGGGGTAATATAAAGTATTTCTCTTCAGGAACATTACATGTCTTTCTTCAATTCTTCCTTTATTTAACATCAATTAAGTTGTATATTTTTTTTCATTGAGACTTTACACATTTTTTGTTAAGTTTATTTCTGAACAACTTATACTTTTTAATGCTATTGTATGATTTTTCACTGTGAAAATTAGTAATAAGGGCTTAAAAGCTACTGATTTTTGTATGTTATTCTTATATCCAGCTTCCTTACAGAATTCTCTTATTAGTTCATAACAATTTTTCATTATTTTCCTTTAGGATTTTCTCCTGTTTTCATCCTCACACAAGGATATGTTTTTATTGATTTTAGAGAGAGAAGAAAGAAAAGAAAGAGAGACTGAGAAAGAGAGAGGGAGAGAGAGAGAAAGAAACATTGATGTGAGAGAGAAGCATCAATCAGTTGCCTCCTGAATGCTCCCTGAATGAGTATCAAACCTGCAGTCTAGGCATGTGCCCTGACCTGGAATCAAACCTGCTGGATTTTCTACTCTTATTGCCTTCAAAGATTGATAATTGGTCTTCCCTTTCCAATATTAATATCTAATTATCAATCTATGTGATATTTTATGCCTTTCAATGTAAATTTAGGCATCAGTACATTTTTATTTCTAAGCACTCTAGCATTCATATCCTTAATTAGTATTCAATTACTTGTCTATGATTCTTTTTCTTTTGGCCATTATACTGCTCCATGTACAGTATAAGGATCAGACCACAGTACAGTATATTGCTAATTCCTCTCTCCCATCTAATGTGCTATTTTGTCATACGTTTTACTTTGTTATATGCTGTAGACACACAATGCATTGAATTTATATTTACTTTATTGTATGTCATTTTCATTACTCTTCATTTCTTAGTGTAGTCTGGTGTCTTACTCTTTCTGCCTAAAAAACTTCTTTTGACATGTTTTTAGTGTAGATCTTTTGCTAATAAATATTCTGGTTTGGTTTATCTGACATCATTTTAACATATCCTGAATTTTTGAAAGCTATTTGCACTAGGTAGATAATTCTAGGTTGACAGATTTGTTTGTTTTAAAATTTAATGCTGTCAACTCTAAGGGCTTTTGACTTAGGTAGTCTGCCAGACATCTGCTATAATTCCCATCTTTGCTTTTCTGTAAGTAATGTGACTTTTATCTCTGGCTGCCTATATGATTCAAGATTTTTATCTTCATCTTTAATTTCAATAGTTTGAATATGATGTAACTTTCTCTTTTTTAAAAAAAAAAAACCCTTTCTGATATGCTGGACTTCTTGGATCTGTGGTTTGCTATCTTTGATTAATTTTGGGAAATCCTCAATTGTTATCCTTTCAAATATTTCTTCTGACTTGATTTTTCTCTCTGTTCTACTTCTGGGATTCTAGTTACATGTATATTAGACCATTTCATACTGTCCCACAACTCCAGGTCTTACATTAGTCTGTTTACCATTTTCTGAAGAATCCAGAAAATCTTATAGCAGTTTAACTATATTTACCATTTCCTGATCTTTGTGAGATTGTTGTCATATATTTTATTTTTACATATTTTATAAGCTCCACAACACATTCGCATCATTGTTGTTATAACTAGTTTTTACCCTTATGTTTATCTATTTAATTTTTTATTCTTTCTTGCATTTTCTTGCATTTTCATGCACCCATGGGCTCATTTTCCTAATCTAAGAAAGCTTTCTTTAGCCTGAAATTTCTTCTTGAATATTTCCTAGAGCACAAATATGCTGGAAAAACAAAATTTTCAGCCTATGTTTATTTGGAATGTCATTATTTCACCTTCTGTTTGAAGGATATTTTTGTTGAATACACCATTCTCTATCGCCAGGTGTGTTTTTTCATATATACTTTAAAGATTTTATTCCATGGTCTTCTGGCTTGTGTGGTTTCTATTGAAGTGTCAGTTATAAGTCGTACTGAAATTCTTTAAAGGTAATGTGGTAACGTGTCTTTCCCCCCTCTGTGCCTTTCTTTCCTTTTATGATGTTCTCTATCTTTTGTTTGCAACACTTCTTTTTAGATGCGGTTTTCCTTGTTTTTATCTGCTTGCAGTTTGCCGCACTTCGTGCATTTGGGGGTTATTGCCTTTCTAAGCACTATCTCCCTAAATGTTTTTCTGCCCCATTTTCTTTCTTCTTCCCTTCCTGAGTGACAATTACACCATTATAATAGAGAAAAGAGAAGAAGGCAGTGTGTTTCTTGTTTCCCATATGTGTTTGTCTTTTTTCTGGATGTTGCATTATCTTGCCTCTCTCCGTGTCTCTGACCCTGTCTATCTTCTTCTGACCTATTTTCCACTTTCCTCATCACCTCTTCACTTACGTCTAAGCTACCGTTATGCCCATTTTCAAGTTTTCATTTCAGTTTTTATATTTTTGTTTTAGAATGCTCGTTTCATAATTTTTTATCCATTTCAAGTATTTTAAAATTATCCATCTTTTTATTCACTTGTCCATCTTTTCCATGATTTTGTTTAACACAGTGGTTCTCAACCTTCCTAAGGCCGCAACCCTTTAAGACAGCTCCTATGTGGTGGTGACCCCCAACCATAAAATTATTTCCGTTGCTACTTCATAACTGTAATTTTGCTACTGTTGTGAGCTGTAATGTAAATATCTGATATGCAGGATGTATTTTCATTGTTACAAATTGAACATAATTAAAGCATAGTGATTAATCACAAAAACAATATGTAATCATATATTGTGAAATATTTATTTCTAATTACAAATAAATGAAATTTTTTTGTCTTGAATCATGGTGTAGCATGGGCAAGAGTCTTCATAAAACAACAATAAACTACATGGCTACACTTTGCTACACGGAGGAGCAGTCTGTTGGTTCCTAAGACCATGGGAAATAGGTGTTTTCTGATGGTCTTAGGCGACCCCTGTGAAAGGGTCGTTCAACCCCCAAAGGGGTCGAGACCCACAGGTTGAGAACCACTGGTTTAACACATTGATAATAGTTTTTAAGACCTAATCTGGTAACTCCCATATTTGGTTCAGCTGTGGGTTTGCTTCTATTGTTTATTTTCCTATATTTATTATTGGCCACATTTCCCTCTCTATATATATTTCTAGCAATTAAAACAATGTTATATTCCACATTGTGTCTAAAAAATATCAGAGGTTCCAGGTGAACGTTTCCCCATTCCTCTGTTATGCAGATAGAATGAGGGAGCTGATCATTTCAACACCATGCGGGACTGAGCGGGCGCTGCCCTTTTAGGGAATGTCGACTTGTCTCTGATTCATTCCTGTTCTCTGGGCGTGGCCCTTCTGGGCTTTTGATGGAGAAACTGGAAGTTTCTGCTCCTTCGATACCTTTCTCTCTCTCTTGCTTTTAAGATTCCCTCCCCTCTTCCCCCCCCCACCCTCCCCCACCCCTTGAAATTTTACCCTTGTGTGTGCACGGAGTGAGTGTCCCTCCCTTCACTTATCTCACTGAGCACCTGATTGATCCTCTCAGCCTGAAGACTCTTGCCTTTCTTTAATTCTAGGAAATGTTCCCCTATTGGTTGATTGGCTGATTATCTTTTTTTCTCCACCTTCTGCTCATGGGACTTCTAGTGCTTCTTTGCAGTTGCCCCCCGGCGTCTACCCAGGTACTGGATGACAACTCCTCTGTCACACACAACCCACAGCCTTTCCTATCGGGTTTCTTTCTCTCAGCATAATATTTGTGAGATTCCGCCATGTTTTTTTTTTGCTTTCATTATTGATGTACAATTATTTTTTTATTACTGAGTGATATGGCTATATAACCATTTATTTACCCACTCAGCAGTTGATAAACGTTTGCTTCCAGTTTGGATCTATTCTGAATAATGCAACCATGACCATTTATGCACAGATCTTGGTGGGGAGCATATGTTTTGATGTCTCTTTGGTGGTAAATACCTGGAAGTAGAACTGCTGTGTTAGGGGGTAAGGGTATGTCTAACATTCTGTCCTCCAAAGCGGCTGTCCCATTTTTTCATTCCTGCCAGCAATCTCTGAGCATTCCCGTCGCTCCCTATCCTTGCCAGGACTTGGTAGTGCCAGTCTTTTTAACGTTAGGGTGTAATGGTACCTCATCATCATTTTAATTGGTATTTGTCCAATGGCTAATGGGGCTGAGCATCTTTACATGTGATGATTGCCATTCATATGTATTCTTAGGTGGAATTTCTGCTCAAATATTTTGCCCATTTTTATATGACATCATAAGAGTTCTTTATAAATGTCGGATACACGTTTTCTCTAAAAGCTTTTAAATGTAAATTTTTGTTATACTGGAGGCATCCAAAAAAGGTGTAGAGTATTGTTTTGTTTTAACTTTATAGAACAAATATTATACCAATCTGTCTTTATGCAATTGCTTTTTTCGCTCAGCATTATATTTTTGGTATTTATCTCGCTGTTTACATGTAGCTCGAGGGAATTCATTTTGCCTATTGTATAGGACACTATCATATAACCAAATCACTATTTATTTACTCATTCTCTGTTGCATTATAGGTTGTTTCCAATGTTTTGCTTTATGAACAATTCTGCAGCAAACACTCATAATATTTCCCTACACACACACACACACACACACACACACACACACCACTACACAGGAGTTTCTCTAAGCCTACACCCAGACGTGATATAGAGGCTGGAAATCTTTAAATTTATTCCAATTCTCTTTAGCTATATTTATTTCACTCTTCAGCCAGCCTACTGAATGTAAAATGTGTACGCTTGTTTCAAAATTTTGAGATTTCTTAGTGATTCATGTTAGCAACGGCCTCTCCTCAATGTATAGGTACAGTACCCTTTCCCGTCTCCCTCGGGACGGCAGTGTACCACTTTAAAGCCTTCTTCTTTGCCTGCGTAGACTCTCTGAAGTTTACTCCCTGGAGTGTGGGGTCTTTTGGTGGTTAAGTTTGATGTTTGTCTTTCCTAATGTTGGTTTTCCTCAAATGCTTGGTTATTCTGGGTTTTCTTCTCAGCTTTGCTTTGAGAGCCCCTGTCCCCCCTTCTCTCTAAAGGACAGCCGTGACCCCAAGAGCTTGTCTGTGAGATTTCCGGGGCAAGAGTGCCGCCAGGGGTGTGGCTGAAGGACGGTCTTCGTCCTGCTTCCCAGGGTGTCACTGGATATGGCTGCGCATGTCCCTGACTCTCAGACCCACATGTCCACTCATGGCTCTGGCTTGTGGGTAAACAACCTCTCCTCCCTCTTCATCAGCAAGAGCAATGGGGAGGGAGGCCAGTTGGGCAGGCCCTCCTCCTGAGAGTGTCACTTCTCGGCTGCTCACTCTCATGACTGCTCCAGGTCCCGTGGGCCTGTTGAGGCCGAGCTTGGCTCATTCCTGGAACCGGCCCCGTGTCTGGGGCTGTGGCCTCCTCTTTCCATCGCTTGGGAATTGCAGGAGGTTTCCGATCCTCTGAGGACTCTCCATTTACCTTCTCCCCGCGAGAGCTGGAGATTTGGGGAGATAGAACCAGAGCCGGCCTGCGCTGTGATCTGACCTCCTGTGCGTCTTCCCGTCTTTGCACCCCGCCTTCTCGCCCTTCCGGGGGTCTCTCTGGCCTTGGGTGCCCCTGTCTCCCTCTGCGCCTCGGCCTCTGGCTGTGGCTCTGTCTCTAGGTCTCTGCGGCCCCCTCTCAGTTCCGATGCTCTCTCCGTTCGTGACTCTCCCCTCTCCCCGGTTCCGCATCATCCCCTCATCTCAGCGGCTGTTCCCCCACAGTGGGAGGCTCTGGCCCCCGTGGCTGGCTGGCTCCGGAGCCGTTTGTGGGTGGGGAGCCCCAGATTGCTGCCACGTGGAGCAAGGATTCCCAACACATGCTCCCCCTGGCAGCCTGCCACCGCCGCTCCCTGCCTGCCAACATCACACTTCGACTTAAAGAGGGAAAACTGCCAGACCAATGTTTTAGCTACAGCCCGTGTCAGGGCTGCACGGGGAATCTCACAGCAGCCCCTGCCAGCAGCCAGAGCTGGGAAGGGGCTGGGGAAGGGGCTCGGGGCTACTCGGGGTGGGTGGGGGATCCCGGCGGCCGCTGGCTCCTCCGCTCCTGGGCAGGGAGGTGGCCGGTGGTCCTGCTTCCTCTCTGCCTGTCTCTCCCTGCCCCTCGCACCCCCGGTGACTGCCACCTCCCTAGCCCATCAGAGTGGCCCTGGGCTGTGAGTGAGACACCCCGGCCAGGAAAGGGTCTGGGGCTGCCCGAGGGAAAGTCAGAGGATTCCTGGTTTTATTGGTCAGGGATGGAAATGGCCGGCGGCCGGGGGAGAAAGGAGCACTCATCCTCACCGGTGCAGGAACACCCAACTTTCTCGGCACCAAAGCTCCCTCTTTCCTAGGACTCCCCCCCCCCCCGCCAGCCCAGAGGGGCCCGTCCTGGCCAGGGTAGGCGTGCCCATCTGTGGGAGACCTCGTTCCAGCAAACTCGGGCTCCTATTCCCATGAGCACAGACACCCTGCTGCCGGCGTGAAGCCCCCGCCCCTGCCAGGAGAGACTAGCAGCTCGGTCATTTCCCTGGGCCGCCCCCCGCTCGCCCTCTGCAGAGGCCTCTGTTCCCATCGGTGTGGGAGCGCCTGCCACTCTGAGCTCTCTTCTGTCCACACACAACCGCCCTCTCGCCAGCTCCCACCACAGCTCCGTGTAGAGGTCCCTCTTCCAGGAAGCCCTCCCCCCACTCTTCATTTCAGGGGGAAGAGGAAACTGGCTCACCTCTAGGGTCCGGGCGCTCCTAGCTTGGCTGGTGCACGATTATTATTATTATTTTAATATATTTTATTGATTTTTTACAGAGAGGAAGGGAGAGGGATAGAGAGTTAGAAACATCGATGAGAGAGAGACATCGATCAGCCGCCTCCTGCACGCCCCCTACTTGGGATGTGCCTGTAACCAAGGTACATGCCCTTGACCAGAATCGAACCTGGGACCTTTCAGTCCGCAGACTGACGCTCTATCCACCGAGCCAAAACGGTTTCGGCATGGCGCACTGTTATTCCTCCCCCTGTGCATTTACCCCATTTTCCAGGAGGAGCGAGCCCACCTCAGACCTGGGCAGTGCCTCCTCTTAGGAGGACAGTGGCTCCCGGAGCTGCAGATATAAAAGCCTGCATGTGTGGAGGCAATAGAAGTACCCATTCTAGCCGAAACCGGTTTGGCTCAGTGGATAGAGCGTCGGCCTGAGGACTGAAGGGTCCCAGGTTCGATTCCTGTCAAGGGCATGTACCTTGGGTGTGGGCACATCCCCAGTAGGCGGCATGCAGGAGGTGGCTGATCCATGTCTCTCATCATTGATGTTTCTAGCTCTCTATCCCTCTTCCTTCCTCTCTGTGAAAAACCAATAAAATATATATATATATATATATTAAAATATATATATATAAAGTACCCATTCTAGCCAGTGTAGACACGGCTGACCTTGAAAAGCCCAGCAGTTTCCAGAAATACCCACGGAGAAGCGCCCAGCACATGGGCCTACCTGCCAGTGGGAGTGTAGAAGCTCCCAGGCCGGCAGGTGCAGGGGGGGTGGGGAGGAGGGGTAGGGTGGTCGCCCTTATCCGCTCCCAGAGGCAGGCCGGCCCCTGGAGACGCCCGGCAGACCCAGACGGAGCATGTATCAGCGAGGGGAGGCCCCCGGAGAGGTGGGGTCGGGAGATGGAGCCACTCGATCAAGCCGACAGGCCGGCGGAAGCGCCGGCTGCCAATATAAACGATAAGCATTAATAATCACTCTTCCTTAAAAGCCCCGCTCGCGCGTCCCATTTCCGGAGGACGCCACCTGCACAGCTGCTCCTAATCAAGAACCATTTAATTCCTTCCCAGATCATTGTCTGCACTAATTGTCTTAAACAAACCCAAGTTCATTTCACCTTATTCCCCGCGGGCCGGCGGGCCTCTAATTACCGGCGGGGGGTCCTCCGCGCAGCCCCGCTTCATTAAAGACCACAATATGTTCCCCTAATAGGTTTCCCACTAAAATCCAACGGGTTCCCATCAAAATGAGTTATGTCCCAGAAAGAAGAAAAAAAATCCGCTAAAATATATCTCCATTGCATATTGCGAATAGTCTGTTTCTGCCAACAGGTTGCGCTTGAGACCGATGCTAGCACAGGGCAGAGGGGAGAGACGGGGCTGCGAGTCTCTCCTGGCAGGGGAGGGGGCTTCACCCAGGCAGCGGGGGTGTCTCTGTGCTCACAGGAATAGGAACCCCGAGTTTGCTGAGAGCGGGAAGGGAAGGGGCAAGAAGATCCCGTTGAGGGGTGGAGGGGTAAAGGACTTTGGAATCAGACAGTGTCTCCGCCACTCCTGACATTTGTGATGATAATCTCTAGCTTACGATTTATTTTTGTTAGAAGTAGAGGTAAAAATATGCATATAGAGTACTTAACACACAAAAGGTCCTCAGTAGATGTCACTGTGATTGTATAAAATTATAAATGTGTTTTGTATTCGTCAACGGTGCTGTGTAACAAACATCACCCCCACTCTCAGAGGCTTACAGCAACAACTCTTTTTTTTATATATATTTTTATTGGTTTCAGAGAGGAAGGGAGAGGAGAGAGAAACATCCGTGATGAGAGAGAATCATTGATGGTCTGCCCCCTGCACACCCCCTACTAGGGATTGAGCCCACAGCCCGGGCATGTGCTCTGACTGGAATCGAACCCAGGACCTTACAGTCCACAGGCCGGCACTCTATCCACCGAGCCAAACCAGCGAGGGCACAGGAACCACTTTTTATTCTCACTAAGACTACACGTGAGCACTGTCCCAGGTCTGGAACCCAGGTCAGAGGACCAGCCCTCTTTGGGACATGTCGTTTTCATGGCAGAGAGCAGACGTCCAGGAAAGCAAGCTGAATTGTGCAAGTGCCTGAAAGCTGGTGCTAGACAGCCATCGGAACGCGGCTCCCTTTCCAATGGGCAGAGTAACTGACGGCCACACCTGGTGGTGACGCTGGAAGCGACCCTCCACCTACGGGGAGGCAGCGCGAGGATGGGCGGGAACAATCCCCCTACAGCGGCGGGCATGAGTAGCTGTCAGCACTAAAAGTTGCACCGCAGTCCTGTCATTGGGAGTTATAGCATGTCCCAATTCAGAGCCACTGAGTCAGAGTCTCCGGGCGGAGGGGAATCTGTATTGTTTATTTTGTTTTATTTTTTTAAAAAATATACTTTATTCACTTTTTACAGAGAGGAAGGGAGAGAGAGAGAGAGAGGTAGAAACATCAATGAGAGAGAAACATCGATCAGCCACCTCTTGAACACACGCTTCTGGGAATGTGCCTGCAACCAAGATACATGCCATTGACTGGAATCGAACCTGGGACCCTTCAGTCCACAGGCTGATGCTCTTCAGTCAGGGCTGTATTTTTTAAAAAGTGTCTCTCATCCTCTTTATCATCAGGAACATCTGAGAAACACTTGATTAAATAATGGAGAAGAACCTGGGCCTTGATTCACAGAGATCTGAGATTGCAAACTGTCTCCACCACATGTTAGCTGTGCAATCGTGGAAACCTTCTCAACCTCTCTGAACCTCCATTTTTTCATTTGTGCAACAAGATAATGCACGCAAGTCACATGGCACAGTGTCTGGGACCAGGCAGGCCTTCGTAAACATGAGGTTTTTCTATTTTAAAAACAGGAACAACAGTGATGATGATGATGATGGCAGCGAATGCGAAGTACCCAACTCAATGCGTTGTAAACAGAGGTCATTCTAAGAGCAATGGCGTTAGGTTGTGATGATAACAACAGTGATATACATACTGTAAACATAAGCCCTGGCTTGTGCTCTGAGCTCCTTGGTAATCGTCCTTGACCCCGGCTACACATTAGACTCATGTGTAGAACTATATATATTATTGATTTTCCACAGAGAGGAAGGAAGAGGGATAGAGAGCTAGAAACATCGATGAGAGAGAAACATCAATCAGCTGCCTTCTACATGTCCCCCACTGGGGATGCGTCCACAACCAAGGTACATGCTCTTGACCGGAATCGAACCTGGGACCCTTGAATCCGCAGGACGACCCTCTATCCACTGAGTCAAACCGGTTCCAGCTCTCATGTGGAACTTTAAACGCCCCAGCACCTTGGCCCAGCCTGGAGGTTCTGGTTTAACTGGTCCACGTTGTGCTCCCAGCTGCGGGTCAGCCTCCCCAGGTGTTGCTACTCTGTGGCCAAACTTTAAAACCCCCGCACTGGGGAGCACTGGGGACTCGCTCCTCCAAGTGTGGCCCATGGACCAGCAGCCTCAGCATCCCCGGAAGCCTGTTACAGATGTGGATGCTCAGGCCCCTCCCTGCGCCCGCAGAATCAGCACTGCGGTCGGAGGAGGTGTTAGGTGTGCTGTGCACATTCACACTTGAGAGGTGCGATCCGGGGCCTCTCCCCGACCCCCTGCCCAATGGTTGCGCCTCGGCCTCTCAGCAGTGCTCAACACTTCTGACCAAGTCAGTCTTGAAAAACATTTCCCACACCTGCCACCCTACCACCGACCTCTGGCTTTCCACATCTGGCTCCTCCTCATTTCCCCTCCATTCACCTCCAAATGCTTGCGTGCCCAGGGCTCCGTGCAGGGCATTCTGCCCCAGGTGTCCTCACCTGACTCTTAGTTAAGTGCAAGGGATGCTGGGAAAATAGGTGCCTCCGTCCGGCTGACTTCAGGGACCTGTGGCCCCGGCACCCCGAGTTTGGGTTCATGCTTTGCTCTTGCTGTCTTGAAAGTTGTAATAATTGCTGAACGGAAGGCCCTGAATTTGAATTTCACATTCTGACCTTTCAAATTATGTAATGGGTCCTGCTCTCTGCTCCCACCAAGACTCCTGAGGTGAGGAGTCCCCCAAAGATGTGAAAAGCTGGAAGTCAAACAATGGTAAGACACCCCACAAGGGGCTTCCCTCACCCCAACTTACTCCTCTCCCAAGTCTCCCCCCTTGGGAAGCAGTGCCAGCATCACCCCCCTTTCCAGACCCACAGTCTCACCAGGATCCTCGATGACTCGTCTGCCCCAATCCCACATCTCCCCATCAGCCTCCGAAATATGTTTTGGCTTGGTCCCCTTCTCCTCTGCTTGTGCCCTGCCTGGTTTTGGGGGGATGTTTGTAATTTGTCTCCCTGCCCCTCTTGCCCTCCAGAGGAGCCAGCATAATCTTGGGGGAAAGGGTGTGTGATCACAGCTGCCCTCGGCTTGAAGGTCTCGGCTGGCCTCTGACTGCTCCCTGGTCCCGTCAGTCCTTGCACCGCTGGGGTCTCTGCACGGCTGTTCCTTTGCTCCCTTCACGCCACCCCCTCCTCTAAGCTAACGTTCAAGCTTTCGGCAGCCCCAGCTCTCAGAGCCTTCCCCTGGGCAGCCTTCCCTGATGCCCCCGCCCCATCCGGGGTCAGATGTCCCTTCTCTGCGCTCCCCGGTCCCTGTGCATCCACACTCCTCCCAGTGCGTTTTCACTACCTGTTTTCATGCCCACATCCGCTTTCCTGGAGGGAAGGGAGGGGCAGTGTCTCTCTGCTACAACCTGGGCGCCTGGCACAGAGTCCGAGCTCATTAACTGCTCCTTGAATGAATGAATGAATGAATGAACGAACAAATTCTGCTGCTAGAGTGCTGAGAAATGGGCTATTACCTGTTTGCCAGGCCTGAGCCTCCTGCGTGTCTTCCCTGGGCATAAGCATGGTCTCCAGGCGGCCCAGAGATGCGCTCTCTTCTCTGCTCCTTTAAACACAGCCGCCGCCCACCACGCCAGTCCCCCTGTGGTACTGCGGATGGGTGCTGCCTGGTCCCACCGCGCCCCCATTTTCTCGCATCCCCACTTCCCTGGTAGGCTGGGCTGGAGCTGCTCTCTTCCCAGCTCCGGGTTCAGTGACATCGTGTTGGTGGCTGGACTGGGCCGTGGCGGGAGTATTGACACCATGGCAGTGGGTACATGCTGTGCATCGGGCTCTGCTGTGGCTGTGGCTGTGGCTGTAGCTATGGCTGTGGCTGTGGCTGTGGCTGCTGCTGTGGTGACGAGAGCGGGTCTACAGCTCTTGTCCGCCAGGTCCCACGTGGGCCGCCTTGGGTTTTGACAGCCAGACTCTGGCCCCAGCTCGCCGAGGCCCCTCCCTGTCAGGGGTCCTCCCTCCCCACTCTCCCACCTCTGCTTCCCTCTCCCTATTCTGCCCTCTCTCTCCACCTTGCCATCCCCCTTCCTGCTCTCTCCTGTGAGTTCATATCAGCCTACGATCCAGTCTTTCTCTGCCGGTTCATGATCATGTGGCCAGGAACGGCCAGCCTGACCCAGCTGAATGTCTCATTTCAAATGACCGGCCACAAAGGCCGCCAGCACCTCTGACTCTTGATGCCGAAGTTGCCAGAGAGAGGAGCTGATCGGCCCAGATTGAGCCAGCGTCCACCCCAGGTCCAGCCAGCTGCCCAGGGGAGCAGAGAGGTGGGTTCTAATAGGGCCAGCAGGCTCCGTCCCAGGGAGAGGCAGGTCTCAGAAACGGGGGGGGGGGTCTGGGGGAGCACAGAGGATGCCACCCTACTTGCCTGCCCAGGTGGACCCTCTCAGAGGCCCGTTGGGGCCTGAATCAAGCTTGAATCCCCCTGTTCCTGTGGCCATTGTCATCTGAGTGATTGTCATCATTGGCTGATCCCCATGCTCTTCCTTCCAGCGCAGCCTACTTCCCCTCCAGAGCCTCAGCTTCCTCCTCGGAGACACGAGGACGGCACCCCCTCCAAGCAGGAGGGCTGTCGACCCCACGTGAGGTCCTGTGGGCAGAGTGCTCTGCCCCGCTGGTCCCAGTGACTGTGACACATTAGCGTTCCCTGAGCTCACATCCCGGAAGTTCCCTGCTCCTCACGGGCCTGCCCTGTGCTCCCTTCTCTCCTGCTACCACCACCTCCCCCACCTCCGGTGACCCCCCCCCCCTGATGCCGGTGCTCACACCCAGTGACACCCGCCACCCCCTGACCCCACAGGAATGTCACTGATTTGGTGCCTGCACTCAGCTGCTGAAACCACAAATTCTGACCGCCTTCTTGGTCTCTGAGCCTCAGGGTCAGCCTGCATCAGCTCCTGTAGACCAGCCATCTCCCCACCCCCAACACCCACACACAGAGACACACACATACACACACACACACACAGATATACACACACAGACACATATAGATATACACACACAGAGACACATACACACACACAGATACACACAGACACACACAGAGAGACACACAGAGACACACACACACAGACACACACATATAGACACACACACAGACATACACACACACACAGATACACACACACACACACACACACACACACACGAGAGACCAGTCAGCAAAGGAAGGAAAGCAAAGAAACATCAGTGTCTACAGGACATCAAATGCCCCAGGTGCCTTTCAGGGTCCCTGGGGACTCCCCCACATCCTGTGGACAGAAGCAGCTTTGCTGTTCTGTTTCTTGTTATTGTCTCACCCGCTGAGCGAACACTCCCTGCTGCCTACTCTCTTCTGGCCACGGCTGGACCCCGGGGATTTGGAGGTACAGCAGACATGGGTGCTGGCCTTGGGAACCTCAGCCCATGACCTCAGACTCGTCAGCGACATGTGGGTGCAAAAGGCCACATGAAGATGTCCCCCAGGCCCCCACCCCCAGGCCCACCTCCTGGCTCCAGAACTCCAGTCCACCCCACACTCCCCGCCCGCCGCCCCCAGGTGTAGCTCCGGTGGTCCCCACTGGAGTCTTCCAGGGGCCCAGGAATCTGATTGGGCGGCATTGGCTTCCCTTGGCCTCTGCCCTTCTCATTGGGCCGAGGACCTCTTCGGGCTGCGGGCACCGTGGCTGGCCTCTGAGGCACTCAGTCTGCTGCCACAGCCCCCACTCCTCCCAGGCCCGGCCTTGGCCTTGGCCCAGCCTCAACCCCTACTGAGGACTCCAGCACCCAAGACCGAGGCAGCTTCTGGGTCTGTGACAACATGCTTAATGCTCAGTCAGGAGGTCCCCACAGCAGAGGCTGACGAAGCTGCTCTGTTAGTTCTAAACCTCACAACGGCTCTCTCCCTTGAGGGCAGGGCACACCTCCCCGGGATGGTGGAATGGGGGTGAAGGGGCCTCAAGTTCCAGCCACGGCCTTGGACCCGGTGCCCTCCTTTGCGCTTGGCCCTGTGGCTTGCTCCAGAATCCATGTTTTCCAATGGTCACTTCTCTCTCGGATGCCCGGCAGCCCCTCCCTGTACCCCCACTTCCACTGGCCATCCTCAGCTGCAAGGAAAAGAAACCCCAACTCTACCAGGGGAATTTCCTGTCTCACCCATGAGGAAACTGAAGGTGGGCGGGGCTGTCCCAGGTCCCCGGCTCTGTGATAGGCTGGAGTCGTGTTGGTCAGCGTGGGGGGAGGGTACATTGGCCTCACCACTTACTGACCTTAGGCAATTACGTCATGTCTCTTTAAAATAGGCATCCTATATAATAAAAGGCAAATATGCAAATGGACTGAATGGTGGTGAGGCTCAGCCACGTGGCTCTCAGCAGCCATTGGAATATGAGCAGGCATTACACAAATCCAGGCCTTGAACGTGTTGGCGGGAGTGGGTTTGTCCTCGAGCTCCTGTGGCCTGCCAGGAGAGGAGTTCTCCTCTGGTCACTGTGTCCCCTTCAGCCTGGGCTCCGGGATGGACAAACAGGACCCCAACCTGCAGCCCGAAGCCCAGGGCCCGGCCCAGCCTCAGTGAGCTGAGCCACAGTCAGCCTGCCGGCCCGGGCCTGTGAGCACGAAGAGAAAGACCTGCTGTCAGTCAGAGTTCAGAGGATGGTCGCTGGAGGCATCATGGAACCAATCGCTGAGGGTGCACCTGCCCTTGGAGGGCTCACTTTGTCCTCAGACCTGCCCCTTAGGTCGCAGGGGGCTGCTGCAAGGCCAGGAGTCACGTCTTCACACCTCCATGAGGAGTGACAGGAGAAGGGGCAGCTCCTGTGTTAGTGTCTGCCCCCTGGTGGTCAGTGCTCATCATAGCGACCGGTGGTTCCACCATTCAGTCTATTTGCATATTTGCCTTTTATTATATAGGATGCCTATTTTAAAGAGACATGACGTAATTGCCTAAGGTCAGTAAGTGGTGAGGCCAAGATCAGGAGCCAAATGTCTGGTCTCAGACATAAAGTAGCACCCCATTCCCTATCCTAACCCTGGCTGGGGGCTGGCCTGAGGGCAGTGGCCCAGGCGGCCACCTGGGGATTTGGAAAGAGCAATGGGTAACTTTCAGAAAGGCATAGGTTTGAGCTCCAGCTGTGACTTTAACGCGCTGGGCGGCCTTGGGCAAGTCTCTGGGTCTCAGTTTCCTCATCGGCAACACGGGATGTTGAGTCCTCAGCCCTCCGACCGCCTGGGACCTAAATTTAGCCACCGGCAGCTGGCCTGGATTGACATCTGCCGAGTGAGTCATCTTCATTGATGAAACATGGAAGGGCCCTGGGCCTCCGAGGGAGGAAGTGGAACTGAGCTCTCTGCCCTCCCTCCCCCACCCACGCTCTGCTACCAACTGACCTGATTAAAACCCAGCCGGAGGGCCCGCCGGTGACTCAACCCCGATCTGATAGTCAAAGTCAGTTCCTAGAAGTTGAAAGTCACTTCTTCTTCAGCCATCACCATCGCCTTCCATCACGAGGCGAGTTCTCATTCTGGCCTGCCACCGAGCCAGGGCGAAGGCAGGGACAGCACGGGGGGTTTCGGGGGAAAGTTTGGAAGTCTGAACGGCAGGCAATGCCAGCCGGGGTGTGTGTGTGGGGGGGGGGAATTGGATGTGTGATGTGGGCAAGGGGTGGGGACCAGGCCTCAGCCCTGCCACTTACTTCCCTAGCTGGGCGATCTCGGGCACCGTAGGTGACTTGTCTTTGCTGTGGTTGTATGTGAAGTACATGGGAAAACCCTCCTTCACAGTCTCACTCCCCCGGTCACCGCTGCTAATGCTTCAGAGTCCCCTCCTGCAACCAGATAATCAGTGGGTTGGGGCTGACTGTCATTGAGCCAATTCAGCAGAGGCAGGATTGAATCCTTTATGAGTGTTTATTCCAACACTGCCGGCAGCATGGGGGAGCAGCAGGTCATTCACAAAAATCTGCTCTGCAGCCCCCCAAAAGCCAGCTGCTTCTGTTGGGGAGGACAAGATGACATGTAGAAGCAGGAACCACAGGCAGGGGGACGTAGGCAAGGCTGCTGGGGGCTGAGTGTGGGACTGGGGCGGGACTCCATTGTTTAGGCAACGACGTTGTTAATCTTTCCGTGACATTAGGCAGTTCTTGAAGGGGGATGGACCTCCTTCCAATGTTGACTCCCAAGTCCAAGGTTGACACGCAGGGGCAAGGTCGACTCCTAGGTCCCAGCCAGGTTGGAAGGTGCCTTTTTAAAATCAGAACAAAACAATCAGGGTTAACAGAGCATGGTTAATACAGTGGTACCTCGAGATACGAGTGCCCTAACATAAGAGATTTTTGAGATACGAGCTATTTTTGTTTTGAAATACGAGCAACATTTGAGATAGTAATCTCGAGGATCGGCCGGCTGCACACGACCCACCAGTTTATCGCGACTCGAGCGTCTCATAGTTTTCCATACCTCAAGGTTACGGAATGAATTAAACTCGTATCTCGAGGTACCACTGTACTTCTTATTTTATTTCTTAGCTCATCCCCAATATTCTATTTCTGCCCCTAACACTCCCAGGCTCTTCCCTTTAAAGATGCAAACCCAAAGGACAGCGATATAGAGACATAGAAATAGAGAGGAAAGATTGAACAGAGTTGATTATTGAAACAATAGGTTGAAAATATTCGTGTGCTAGGAAAAACAGTTTTTGAAGCGTTTCTTATCCCCTCACAGACCTCTCAGAGTCTAAGGGAACATAAGCTCAACAAGAGCAGAAACGTGGCCTGTCTTGCCACTCCCCCAGCTCTGGATGAGTGTGTGACACACACGAGTGGCAGGAGGGGAAGAAGCTGCAAGCTGAGTCAGCAGCTGAGCGACAGCGGGCAGGGGCTGCTCCAGGGTCACACCGTCCAGGTGGACCATGAAAATGCCGCTTCCCTTCCCTCTCCCAACTCGCCCTCCCATGTCTGGAACCCACATCACACAAGACCTATGCGGGGAAGGGGATTCTGGGAAACGTAGTTTCCACTTAGTTGACAGAAGGTAAAGCCACCCCAGTACAGGTGACTGAGATTCCTTCCGACTTGTAGTGCGACCAAGAGAAGAGGGGTTCGTGTCATCCAGGGAGAGTCGGGGAGCATGAACTGCGCCTGGCCCTCCTTTCTGCTGGGGATGGAGCGCAGCACGTTCTGCAGGCTGAGCCCCCCTAAGTGCCAGAGGCTTCCATGATCTGGCCCAGCAGCTGTAGAGGGGCTACCGCTCCGTGGAGTTTGGGGTAATTCCTCATCACCTGCCACCAGCTGTCAGGGTCTCACAGGGCTCACTGCTGAACGAAAGGGGGCGTGATGGGAGCCACCACCCCGGGTCCTGCATGTGCCTGAGCGGGGCTCTGCTCTAGTCCCCCCAGCACGGGGCATGGCTGACTTACAGCCTTAGCTGCAGGGGGGGCTCCACCCCACCTTCCTGTTATGAAGTCTTTTTCCCCACCGGCCAGGGCACCAAAATGAGGGTCCATCCTTCATTAAGTGTTTCTGCCTAGCTGCACACTCAGGGACTGGAGAAATGACCTTGAGGAAGGGAGGGTAGGGGAGGGGGTCAGAAGACCCATCAGGCCCACTGTGAGGTGAGCCTAGGCCACACCCTCTGCGTTGCCTCTGAACACCCGGATGGCAGTTGGTGGTTCTCTGGCCTCATATTCTAAGTCAGTGGTTCTCAACCTTTTTAATGCCGCGACCCTTTAATACAGTTCTTCATGTTGTGGTGACCCCCAACCCTACTTCATAACTGTAATTTTGCTATTGTTATGAATTATAATGTAAATACCTGTTTTTTCCGATGGTCTTAGGCGACCCCTGTGAAAGCATCATTCGATCCCCAAAAGGGTCTCGACCCACAGGTTGAGAACCACTGTTCTAATGCATTCACCTCTGTAATCTCCTCGCCAACTCTGGCCTCCAGTCCTTGCTCAAGTGCCTCCACTCCCGCAATTCTCCCATTCTCACAGAGACTGCCATCCTCGAGCCCTGCCCCGTTCCCACCAACCATCGGTCCCCTGCCCACCCAGTGGTCCCTCCCGGCTTCATTTCTCACCTTGATCAGCCCAGTCCTCACATCGTCCTACTCCACCTGGTGACTGGCAGGCACGCCATCTCCTACGCGCCAGTATCGCTAGAGAAAAATCGCACAGCCACGCTGCCAGGTGTTACCCTGAGCTCGCGACCACAGACCTCAACTGGGCACTCGGGCTGCCCCGCCAGGCCCTCTGTGTTTATTCTCTGGTGTGACCCTTTCCCATCTTCTCTCTCCTCAGGCTTCCCAGGCCTCTCACTCTCAGCAGGTGACCTGGCCCCAAACATCCTTGAACGAGCATGCGCCAACAGACTCAGAGTCTCATCCTAGTCTTGTCCCTGTCATGGGCCTGCTTTGCTGGCCTTCATCTTGCTGCCTCCTCCCCACTCTTCTCAGAGGCCTATCTTTCCACTAATGCTCCGCATCCCGTTCCCTCTCACCTTCTCAAGGACCCGAATCCTTCTTTATCTCCTCTCTCCTCCCTCACCAGCATCTCCCTCTGCACTGAAATGTTCCCAGCAGCACACAGGGCATTGCTTCTTTACAAAGCCCTCGCTCAGCTCCAGCCCATTCCTCCCTCCTCCCATCTTCTTCCTCCTCCTCACTCCCCATCCTCCTCTCCCCAGCCCAACCCTCATGGCTCTGATCCTTGGATCCCTAGAGGTTGGGGTCCAGAGGTTGAGGGAAGAGGCGAGGAGCTCTGTGCTCCCCACTCAACAGCCTCATCTTTCCCAGCTAGTCTGATCCAGCCTGAGCCACCGGGACCCCCTGATGGTCACCCCAAAGGGGATCTCAGCTTCTCTTCCCTGTGGGACCCTGTCTGGGGTACATTCCTGGACGCCAGGTTGGGGCCTAAATTTCAACCATTTAAGAGGGAAAATTCAACCGGCCAGTGCCCTCTCCAAAGGGCCGGATCAGCTGCGTCCGTTTATGTAGCTCAAACCAGTTCTGCTGATCCAGGCCAACCCAGGCCTGTAGCTCAAGCCCGTCCAAACCTGTGTGCTGGTCCCAGACAGGGTTCTCTGGAGGACAGTGGCTTTTTAAGGATATTGGGAGCCCTGGACATTTTTGCTAGGGGAAGAAGTGGGGGGTGGGGGAGGGTTTTGGAAACCACTGGGTGGAATGATGGCAAAACAAATGCCTCCCAGGTCCGCTCTCGGCCTCTGTGCGATGTTTTCATCATTGATTGTTAGAGCTTCTGTTTTGACTTGTATTTTTAAACTTTAGGGACCTTAATTTTCTGAGCAGTTTTAGGTTCAAAAGGGAGCAAACCGTACACAGAGTCCTTAGAGAATTGCACATCCCTCCTGATTTTAACATCCTCCAGTGCTCCGGTGCGTCTGTCGCGATGGAAGAGCCAGTATCGCCGTGTTGTTGTTATCGATGCGGTCTGCAGTTTAATTCGGGCTCGCTCTTCGCGTTGTGCCTTCTCTGGGTTTTGGCAGATGCATTAGGGTAAGCCCGCACGGTCGTACCACTCGGAACAGCCCTAAGTGGCCTCGTGTCCTGCCTCTCCCTCACTCCCTCCCTCTCCCCGCTCCAGCCCCTGGCAGCCCGACCTTCCCACTGTCGCCATAGGTTGGCCTGTCCCAGACGCCTGACAGTTGGAGTCCTAGGTCGCCTTTTCAGACGAGCTTCTGTCCCGTAGCAATATGCATCTAAGCCTCCCTCCTGCAGGTCTTTTCGTGGCATAACAGGTCTTTTTTTTGCAGTTAAATACAGTGGTACCTCGAGATACGAGTGCCTAACATATGAGATTTTTGAGATATGAGCTGTCGAGCGAGGGACTTTTGTTTGAAATATGAGCAACATTTGAGATAGGAGTCATCGCGCGGATTGGCCAGCTGCACACGGCCCACCAGTTTACCACGACTCGAGCGTCTCATAGTTTCCCACGCCTCAAGGTTACGGAATGAATTAAACTCGTATCTCGAGGTATGTATGTGTGTGTGTGTGTGTGTGTGTGTCTGTGTATACACACACACACACACACACACACACACACACACACACACATATATATATATATATATATATATATTATACAATTTCCCATTTTAACCATGTTTTACTGTAAGCTCAGTTGCCCTAAGCACATTCGCATGGTAGTTCAGCCATCACTGCCATCCCTCTTCAGAACTTCCTTCCTTTTCTGGAACTGCCACTCCACAGCCATTAAACGGTTACTCATCATTCCCAGAGTTCAGTTCATTGTCACCGAATGAGAGCCCACGGCCGGGGCGCCGAGGCGTGTCCATCCATTTACCTCCTCGTTTGGGCGGTTATGAGTGGAGCCACAATAATCATCTGTGGGAGGCATTTTTGTAGCGGACATAAGTTTTCAACTCACTTGGGTAAATGCCAAGGAATGGGATTGCTGGAACCCAGGCCAACTTGATTTCTTCAACATTACCGAGCCCCCAAAGCGCAGTGAAGCTGGTCCCAACACCCTATATGTCTTTTTTTTAAATATATATTTTATTGATTTTTTTTACAGAGAGGAAGGGAGAGAGAGAGTTAGAAACATCGTGAGAGAGAGACATCGATCAGCCGCCTCCTGCACGCCCTCCACTGGGTATGTGCCCGCAACCAGGATACATGCCCTTGACTGGAATCGAACCTGGGACCTTTCAGTCCGCAGGCCGACGCTCTATCCACTGAGCCACACTGGTTTCGGCACCCTATATGTCTTAATCAATTGCTGTAACAACCCTGAAAAGGGGTGCCGTTATCCCCAGCGGACGGATGAGCAAACTGAGTCTCCTGGAAATGAAAGCACTTGCCCTAGGTCACAGACACAGGAAGGAAGTGGCAGAGCACAGACACCAACCCGAGCTTTTGGGTTTAGAGAAACGTCGAGACTCCAGGAGAAGGGACGAAACAATTATGTCCCGTTGGCTGTTTTTTTTTTTTTTTTTTTATTCTTTTGACAAAACAAGCTCACTGGTTTCTGATCTGATTGTTGTTGGCGGA
This sequence comes from Lasiurus borealis, assembly GCA_004026805.1. Classification (NCBI taxonomy): domain Eukaryota; kingdom Metazoa; phylum Chordata; class Mammalia; order Chiroptera; family Vespertilionidae; genus Lasiurus; species Lasiurus borealis. The sequence continues at coordinate 47,990 of PVJN01013480.1, forward strand.
GTGTCCTTTCCTTCCCAATTACTCTTTGTTTAATTGGAGTAGCTCTCAGACTCAGGAGCCAATGGCCTACTTTGGCTAATAAATCCCCCCCCCCCCACTGCTACCCTGCTACCACACACACATACACACACACACACACACACACCCTTGCAAACCTCCTTCCTCACACAGCCTGCAGCTCTGGGCTCCCTAGGAAGCAACAATTCCTGTTGGGGGGATGGCAGACATCTTCAAGTGGATGGATCCCCTTCTCTTAAGGGACCTTTCTCCCCTGGACGCCCCACAATGACGGCGTTCCCTGGGGAGGCCAGGAAGGGGTCAGGCCTGTGGGGAGCCGGTGCAGGCAGCAGCCTCTACGGATGGCCTTCCTTAGGGCCTCCGGAGGACAAGGGCAGGAGAGCCAAGGTCACGGGGTCAAGTTGCTCCGGATCCAAAGGAAACGTGGACCAGAAACGGATGTGGGCCCACCTACGCCCCCAGCTCAGCCTCCTGGGCCCAGTTGGTCTCTCCCCAAAGGCCTTCCTTCCTTCCCCACGCCTTGCCCATCCCCTCCATCCCCAAGCCCCCTTAAGTACCAATAATGGAAGTGCTTACTAGGCCCCGGAACAATTCACCCTTATCTTTTATTTATAGCTGACAAAGCTCCGAGCAGGAAAAATATAATCACACTTTAAATAATGGAAGTTGTAGATATTAG
>PVJN01013481.1:0-48803 GCA_004026805.1 Lasiurus borealis
TGGGTTAAGTCAACGAGGACCCTAGAGAGGAGTGGGGATGAAAGGGACAAGAGACACAAGGAATGGAGACAAGACAAGGTTCTGATCAAGTCTCATTTATTCATGAGGAATTCAGGGTATTTATAGGGAGAAGGAGGAATAAGGAAGTTAGCGAAAATTCCTAGCCCTAAGGCAAAACACCTGGCTTACAGGAAAGAGATAGGGAAAGAGATAGGGTTTGGGGTAATAGAAACCTAGCCCGAGGTTAGTGCTAATGTGGTTGGAGCTTACTACAAAATGGCTGCCAAGCACAAGTTTCCCACAGTTAGTGTCAACAAAATTTAGAATTTACTGTTTTTGCTGATGCAAAGCTTTAACTTAGGAGCTAGCACAGTGTTCCAACGTTTCATAAATGATTTGTCCTTTTGATAAAATTTTACCTTATAATTCATTAAACAAAAGAGAGGGAAAGCTATCGCTAGCGGGCACCTTGGGTAGATCAGAGCCCAATATCACAGGGACTTTTCCTCAGTCTTTTCAGATAATCAAGCTAAATAATGAATCTGAAGTTTCCTGATGTCTCTCCTGCCATGAAGTTTAAATGAGATGTGGTCTCCCCCGGGTACCTTTCAAAAGAGAGCTCTAATGACAGTGTAACATACTGAAAGAAGCTAAAGGAGATCCTCTTATTTAAATATATATAACTCTAGATGTGTGAATTTCACTTCATCCAAATGAAAAGGGAAGAGCTAACTTCAATGTTAATATTATTCTCTAATTTCTTGACTTTACATAAGCGCCAATAATTCTGAGGTTGGGCAAGATAGATATTTATAATTATGGCAGATTTCGTAGTTTGAAAGCCAGCATTTCCGTGTAAAAATCAGATTTTAATGAACAATTCTTTGGAAGGATGTCATGAATTAATATCTGGAGGATATAATCATAACTTTAAAAAATCAAGCAGATTAAATGAGTCCAGGAAAGAACTAGATAGAATAAAGATTAAAATAACTTCAAAGGCAGGATTCTCTGAACCACTTTCTCGCCCTCTAGAGAAAATGATATAGAAAGAAAGAAAATAAGAAACATGTGCTTTAAAAAGGTAATTTGTGTTTTTTATCTGATGGAGAAAATTTGGGTTGACCATTTCTACTGTTGTGGTTTAACACAGAAAATTAAAGGTTCGGCAGCAAATAATTGGGTTCCCAGTAACTAGTACAAAACTCACTGGACTTGCACAGAATATTGTCCAAATTCTGCCTTTCAGACTTCATGAATCCAGCACTACCTGAGGAGGCATTAATGACGGGGAAGGTATGACTTGTGCAATGTAGCTTGGGAAATCTGCTGCTACTGACCGAAATAATAACCAGTAACACCATGAGGAGAGCAAATGCACAGATCCCTTTCCTATGCCGTGTTGTAGTGAACACTCCATATACATAAAACATGTTCTTTCGAAGAGATGTTTTAACAAGGAGGTTTAAGAGCCAAAAAGTATGAATAACCTTGCCTCAGAGCCTTAGCTTATTTCTGTTAAGTATCGTGTGCCGGACTGGAATAGCTTCCCATTAGTCAGACTTGAAATTGCATTTATATTTTTTTAAACTCATAAATATTCTTTCAAATAAGAAAATGGAAAAGAACCACCTCTACCTACTTAGCGGTAATCAGAAAGCGTGAACATTTTATTGTAGAAGCGAACGCTTATGACATTTTGAAATCACTGTGACCACCTAACAGGATTGTGTTAGCAACAGATGACTGCGAGTCTGTGTTGCCGTTGGAGTGGAGTGAGAATTGTAATTCAGCATAGAGAGTGGTCCAAACACTCTCAGCTCACATTCATGGTCATTTGTAATCCCCTTCCCTTTCTAAAGTCTCATTCTGAGACATCTGACTCCTGTGATTTTGATTTTGTAAACAAAGCAAGGAAAGTAGATTCTTTATGGCTCTGTCTTTGATTGTTCACAGTTCAATTGGGGCAGGGTGGGGGACCCGGCTGAATTGTTTGAGGTATTTTGGTCCTTCTAGAAACTTCATGTAAGTTTGGTGCTGTTTAGTGTGTACGTGTGACGATTAAGGAATGAACTCTTGCCGAGACCGGTTTGGCTCAGTGGACAGAGCGTCGGCTTGGGACTGAAAGGTCCCAGGTTCGATTCTGGTTGGAGGCATGTACCTTGCTTGCGGGCACATATCCACTGTGGGGTGTGCAGGAGGCGGCTGATGGATGTCTCTCTCTCATTGATGTTTCTGGCTTTCTATCTCTTTCCCTTCCTCTCTGTAAAAAATAATAATAATAAAAGGAATGAACTCTTAATTAATACTGTGAGAAATCAGTATAGTTTAATAGGTACATCTTGACCCTCATATTTCTTTCCATGTTCTTCTTCTTCTATTCTTTCACAAAACCACAGTAATCGGTTCTTCATTATGTTTAGTAAAATGTAGTTTATTTCTGCCACAAAATCTTTGCTTCCACTGACCCCTCGTTCTTTCATCGCTGTTCACTGAGATATAACCTATTTTTCAGATATAAGTAAAAGGCAACATATCCATCAAGCCTTCTATTAACTGCTAATCAAATGATCTCTTCTAATAGCAAAAACCTTAGAAATTTCTTTTGAAAACCCTCCATACCTTACTAAACAACCAGCCATACCTTTCCTCCCTTACCAACTTATATACTTATCCTCATCACTGCTCCTTATTCAGAGTTCTGCATTTTGAACATATTCAATAAAATGGTGATGTATATCTAAAATAAAATTGAAGCCCTGTACAATTTTGTCCTTTAAGACCACGTTGAATAAATGGTTTCTATAAATTGGAGGAATTCTTTACTTCAGTCTGTCAACCCCAGGGTCAAATACAAGAACTTGGCAGACAGATTACCTAGGTTCAAATTTCTGTTCTGTTGCTAAGCAACAGAGATCTTCGGCAAGTTGTTTAACTTCTATTTTCCTTGTGTTTTTTTCCCATCTGTAACATGGATATGATAATAATATTGATGATTAATACCTATCCTATGGGGTCATTGGGAGATTTAAGTATATTAATATATGTTAAGTACAGTGGTACCTTGAGATACAAGTGCCCTAACATACGAGATTTTTGAGATATGAGCCATCGAGCGAGCGATTTTCCTTTGAAATAAGAGCAACATTTGAGATAGGAGTAATCGCACGGATCGGCCAGCTGCACACGACCCACCAGTTTACTTCGACTCGAGCGTCTCATAGTTTCCCACGCCTCAAGGTTATGGAATGAATTAAACTCGTATCTCCAGGTACCACTGTATTTAAAAGTGTGCCCACCTAGCATATGGTATATGTTAAAAAACTATTAACCATATTGCTGTCCATTATATTGGTACGACATTTCAAATGGGTATTAAGAGGCTGGATCTTCCCTGGAATCATGGTCTGTTCAACCTAACACAGTTGTCAACATTTAAAGGAGAAAATTTTGCATTAAATCCAGATTTCTGGATTTTCTTAAGAAAAAAAAAAAGATGAAGTCTTGGGTAGCACTGGAAGCCCTCATTTACTAAAGGGGAAACTGCCTGGGAGTAAGTAGTGTCTGTTCTGTTTAGAGAGGGTTTGTGTTCCCTGGTGTTCTAGATGCCAGAGCTGCTTGCTGACTCTCTGACCAGAGGTGTGAATGTCACATGTCTTACATCACACTTTTTTTAAAAAATATATTTTATTGATTTTTTTACAGAGAGGAAGGGAGAGAGATAGAAAGTCAGAAACATCGATGAGAGAGAGATATCGATCAGCCACCTCCTGCACGCCCCACAGTGGAGATGTGCCCACAAGCAAGGTACGTGCCCCCCACCGGAATCGAACTCAGGACCTTTCAGTCCGCAAGCCAACGCTCTATCCACTGAGCCAAACCGGTCTCAGCACATCACACTTTTTTGAGGCATTTACCCAAGGTATCTAGCTGGCCCATGTAGGATTTAAATGACAAGGACATTTAAAAAACAACAAGTATAATTTGTGAACACATCGCCGATGATCATCTTAGCAAAATGATGGGTTTGGATGTCAATGTCACTACTGCAACAACTGTGATCTTGACTGCTTCTAATGCGGTCAACATTTAGTGAGTACACATAATTTACCAGGCACTGTAAGAGACGCTTTACATAAATTATCTCTACTGCTTATCAGAGACTTGAAAATAGGTATTATTAATGTACTTATTGTTCAAGTGCAGAAATGGAGTCCTGATGAAATACAGCCACTTGCTCAAGGTTGTGGTAGCATCAGCAAGAAAACCCAATCCAGTTATCAAGTTATTTCTGTTGGGTTAATATGACTTCCTGACCACATTCACCTATCCTTTCTTCGTCCTATTTTTTTCTGGCGTCTTCACACCCTATGGAAAATTGGAAAAGGATGAAATATTTTTATTATTTCAGAGAGAAGAAGGAAGAGGGAGAGATAGAAACATCAAGAGAGACAATCATTGATAGGTTGCCTCCTCTACTCTCTCTACTGGGGATTGAGCCTGCAACCCAGGCATGTACCCTAATGGGGAATGGAACTGTCTTCTGTTTCAACATACATAACTGAGCTAAGATGGCCAGGCTGAATAAGGGTGATGTTGGCTTTGTTGTACATAAGAAGAATACATAGGCAGACCCCTAAGGAAAGAAATGACAGAAATGAGGAAGCAGAGTCCTGGGACAAAGGCAGACTGGTTTCTCTATTTAAAATACTATGGAAACTAACTCAGAAAAACAAATCTTCTCCTCATCTGTACTAGAGCCTCCGCCACTTGAATCCTCTGAAGTGAGACAAAAGCTTTTAAAGATAATTTTCCAATTGTTGAATCTCAGCCTTCTTTTAGAAATATAAAAACTTTGAATGCATAACAATCTTCTTCTAATGAGGCAGAGAAACAATGCGTTTCCATCACCATTACAAACTGGGTATTTCAAGCAAAGGAAAACTCACTATATTTGTATAAATAGTGAATGAGGTAGCCATTATTCATTCTCATTAAGATACATAATAAACATTTTCATAATATCACTAAGAATGATTTATAATTGCTTGTTAATTTTTGTTTATAGTTTTATTAAACTGCTTGGAGCTCAAACTACTGTTTTTGCTGGATTATTTGTAATAGTACTAGGAATTATACTTTATGATATCTGTGTGTGAGAGAAGACCCATTTTTGCAAATCCTGACTATCTTTCCCAGTTCTCCAAGAAGCAAAGTATTCAATGCAATGCAATGCTTCAGTTTTAGAAAAAATTACTTAGGATGCGCTGAAATTCTATCTCCTCTCTGAAAAAAATAGGAAAGCAGGCTATACATTGTCATATTTGTCTGGCAGCTCTGAAATCCAGTTATCAAATTGCAGCTGCCCTATATCTAAATTCAGGAATGCTCAGAGCCTACTCAATAATGCAAATAATCCTTTCCACTAATATTTACAGGGTAATCTAAGATTGTTGGTAGAGTATTAAATTTGACAGTAAAAGATTAATCAAGATTAATTTAAATTGGCTAATTGAAATAAATGAATCATCAAGAAAATTTAATTATACTGGACAAAAAGCTGTTTCTGAAGTACTAACTATAATTTCTATTGGTAGTTCATCTCATGGTAAAATTGATTAACATGCAATGAACATTAAGCAGTCATATTTTTGTGCAAAAAAAATTAAAATTTAAAGTTATCAAGATAGCATTAAAATTTTACAAAAGTCTTCATTAATCAAAAAGGGGGGGTAGTAGGATAATATCATGTAAGGAAAAATATCTGGTAAGTAAATTACATCTAGAAAATTTTTACTTTAGAAAATTAATTTTCATTTGTAATGCTAACAGCAAGACACTCATGAAAAATACATATGGTGTCAAAATAAGACAAAGGAAAATTGTTTGGGCAAAAATAAAAAGGACCCCAAGTCAATTTCATAGAAGAGATTCCTTTATTAACTTTTGGTCAAGAATATGTTTATATACTTTCAGAAAACAACTCCAAGACCAAGTGGACTCCTGCAACAGAGAGGAACTGACAGGTCTGCGCCAACCACGAAGACAAGAGGAGAAACAGTCCGGAGATGGAAGACGCTGATGACACCTTGCCATGTGAGCAGTCAGCAGCTGTGTGTCGCTACAGGATGCCTAGGACCAAACCAGAGAGGGTGGGGCCTGCATTGCCATCCTTTGCCCACCATCCAGATACCATTGCTGATGATTACACATAAGGAACTGTTTGACATTGAAACTGGGACCCAGAACTATTGGACATTGAAATTGGGACTCAAACATTTTTTGTTCTTATAGGTTTATTTCTATCTGCAGAGGCAAGATGTTTTTAAAGAAAAGAATCAGGGGGAAAAATAACAGATACAAAGGCAAAGAAGCAATGAACAGATTGTCATACTACAGAGGGAAGGCAGGGGAGGTTGTGGGAGAAGGAGGCTGTAAGAGATCAACCAAAGGACTTGTATGCATGTATATAAGCATAACCAATGAATACGAGACACTGGCGGGGAGGGGCAGGTGAGGGCATGTAATGGGGGTAGGGACGGCATGGGGGGAGGTCAATAAAAAAAGGAGACATGTATTATTATTTGTAATATTTTAAAAATAAGACATTATTTTTGTTGGATTAATTAATAATATTTTTCAAAGGACAATATTAAATATAGATGAGCTGGATACTGCTTAGGCGAAAATAAACAAACAAAAAACCAACATTGAAATATCGCAGGGAAATAACTTAGAGACCAGTTCCTCCAAGCCACCCAAATGATTAAATCCAGAGAGCTCATGAGCTCTTGAGTGTCGATTGACATTCCATCGTGGCAGGCACCGAAATGATTTACAAGCAAATGAGCTGTTGCTTCGGAAAAGGGTCAGAATATATCTCAAAATCCTTTATATGTGTCCTAATTTCCGTGCTTGCTGTGCTCCACACTGACATATAACTAAGATATAAAAGAAGACGCTCTTGATTTCCATTTAAATTACAAGAGGCTTGAGAGTTTTAAACAAAAATATACAAATGGACCAAGCCCTAGATTATATTGGAATTCACCTTAATCTTATTCAGATATTAGCAACCCATTCTATAGTAATTGAAAATGTCACATATAGAATGTTTGCCTTACTATAGTGTGAAATTAGGAACCACTGTGAATGAAGAATTTTCAAGTTCAACTATTTTAAACCGTAAACTGTCACTATGCATTTTTAATCTATCTGTACAAAATAATTTGTTATTTATATAGCACCCATCCCCTTAAATATGTCAATACATCAATCTGGTGTTCTGTCTACTGCAAGTTCTCAATCATCTTTATAGGAGCAAACAGTTACATTCTAAGGGAAGCAAACACCCTAATATATTCATGTTATTATTGCTCCTTGGAAAAGATCCAGAGCTTCAATAAGGCAGTGATTTGAAATGCACAAAGTATTTTAATATCCTAATTATTTTGATTTAACTTCCTCTAATAGTTTAAATTGATACTGAATTTATTTAGAACCCATTAGAGGTTCTTCTTCCCCCCACCCAACAGATCATAAACACAGACTGACTTAATCTGAAGACAAAATTAATTATTCATGCTTCAAATTGCCCATACACTTCTCCAAAAACCTGCCACCCCCTTCTCCGTTCAGGCTTTTATTTTAATTCCTTTTCCATTTTAGGAAGGTAATTACTGGCAATGTATATGTCATTCTAAAGAGCAAGGAGGCCTTCTGCTCACTGATTTGAACACAAAACAAGACACTCAGAGCTACTGGAGAGACGCTGGTTGGGTATCATCAAAATCACCATCACAGCCTACCATCCCCACCAAGCTGAGCTGCCAAGATGAAAAGGACAAAGAGTCACAAAAACCATCTCTCCTGCATTAATAAAGGAAACCATTAAATCATCTCTCCACCACTCCAGAAAACTCAAGGCTGTGTTTCCCAGGAACACAATGTACTTGCTTGTAAATTAACATCTTGCTGAGTTCAAAGGATATTTTTAAAGGAGGGGGTTTAGAATGGAAACATTATAGATTGAAACTTGTCAGTAACCACCTATGGCATCACAAGACCTTTGGACTCTTGTTTTGTCAAAGGTGAGAAAGGTTAGATAACAAAAGCTCCAATTAATCAGAAACCTACTAATGCCACAAATGGGCTAAAGGCTTCACATGCATTAGTCCATTTCCATTCAATTCTCAGAGACGCTGATTAGATGAAGTTCTATTAGGAACTTCTTTTTATAAAGGAGCAAAAACAAAAGACTAAAAATGACAAAGTTGAAGCAACTTGCTATAAATTTTACAAATGGCAAATAACAAGCCAGGTCCGTTTACCTCTTATTCCTAATGCGATTAACTACCAACAGGCTACCTCTCTGTTTCAGTGGCGTATGTACACTTAGTTCATGAAATACACACAGCAAGGTATCCTTGCCCAGGGTCATGGTGTGTGAGAAAAATTAAGATGGTTTAGTTCCCCTCAATATCTGTCACCCTCCCCGGACCCTCCAGTATACACAGAGCCTCAAGACATGGTCTCAGTGCACATATTAAAAAAATACAATATAAGAAGACAGAAATATCTGGTATACATATAGCTTGTAAGAAATGAAAGTGACAATTTTGAAGATAAATGGAATTTTATTTTTCCTTAAAGTAAAAGTCTCTCAATTATGTAAACTGGAGAAAATTCATAGCAAAGATACACACTCCCTAATTTGACCAGGAACTAGCTAGAAGGCTTGTCGTTCAGCTTAGTTCTATCACTAATATCAGCATTATCTTAGCAAAATATTTGTCTCTCTGGCCCCAGATCACTCATCTATCAAGAGTAAATTAGGTTATCAGATTTAAAAATTAATTAAGATATATCAAAACCACCTAAAGGAAGAATAAAGCCCTTGAATCATACATGATGATATTGTCTCTAGTTCAGCTATGAAAGGCATTTAATCTTTCTCTCTTTGAATGTGAAGTATAGGACTGACTGTGGATAAAAGACCCATTTTAATAATCAGGTTTATATCATTCAATTAAGATTTGATATTATTCAAGAGTCATGGGATAGTGAGTTAGAAAATGGGGGTCAGGTGCCATGTGACACAAATCACAGCTTATTTCACAGTCATGCTCAACATAAACAAAAAGTAAATGTTAAACTTATTTATTGATTTTTATAAAAGTTAAAAACAGATTATTTAACAGAGAGAAACATTGTACAATGTTGTTTTTAGAAGTTCTTAGACAGAGCAGATTATGAATTCAGGCTGATTTTTTAAAATCTTTTCTGACCTGAACAATGTGGATTCAAGTACAAAGATTTGAATTTAAATAGTTCCTACTTGTTTATAAACTGGGACTTGAAAATTCTTCATAGGAGATGCAGGTTGGAAATAATCTAAACATTTCCTATAGGCATCAAGGTCCCCTCAGTATCTATCACCCTCCTCCCACTCTCCAATGCATGCAGAGACCCAGAATCCATGTCTCTCCCGGAGGAGACACTGCCTGTGTGGGGCAGGAGAGGAGAGGAGAGGAGGTCGTGAGGAAGCTGTTTGCCATTTGTAATGATTTCCCAACAACCTGCAAATGTTCCAAGTTGCTTGGCAGCATGCTACACATAAAATTAAATCCGGAGTGCTAATTTGGTACAATTTTTTATACATAAATCAATTCTCAACATTAATTTTGACACGTCCTTTTTTTTTTTTAAGATTTCCAACTGAAACTGAAGAATTACTTGGCGAGAGGAGAATTTGGTGAGAAATGTAATGAAGTCCCTGCTTTGGCCCTACTTCTTCTGGGGAAGTGGGAGTTATTCCATTATTAGGCCTAGGAGTCAGCTCTTACTCCAATTCTATGCCATTGACTCTGGAGAGCTGATAAATGGCATTTATTTCCTCCTCATGACCTAGTTTGTAAACTCATAAATCACAGCCAAGACCCTGAAACCTATTTGCTGGGGCCTCCTCTTGATACACCACAGAGAGAGGTACCTGTGAGAGGTTAGGGGAGCAGCTCACTGAGCTGGGTTTCCCTACTAGAGCCCATCAGGTTTACAAGTAAAGTTATTTCGATCAGTACACACTGGCCAGCTGGAATGTCTGTCCGTGTGTGTGTGTGTGTGTGTGTGTGTGTGTGTGTGTGTGTTGTCTAAGGAGAAGTGTTTTGATTATGCTTATAGCAGAGTGTGAGGAAGGGAGATGCAAAAGTTGGCTATGTAATATAACACTAAAATCAGAGTGCATACGTTTAGGTAATAAATCATTCCACTGTGTTACCATCATGTAGTTACCATCATGTAGTTAACATCACATCACTTTATGATTTTTGCCACATTCCCTCTTCTCTGTGTATGAATTAAAATATTAACTTAATTCTCTATTTTTAGCTCCTTAAGTTTTATCTTTCAGAATATCATCCCTGAAATTATAGGATTTATCATCTGCTTATTTATTTTATAATATATACTACAACAAATGCAGAAGGCTTAAAAGGGCTTGTTCTTTTTTGTTTTAAATAACCTGTAAGCATTGGAAGTTGTGTATTTATCAGCAGGAATTCGTACACCCCACCCTGAGCAACTGCAACTGCTCTAGAAGACTCACTCTCTGTGACATTCAAAGTCATTGTACTAATAGAAAAAAGCCAAGTTCTCGATGAGAATGCCTTTGTCTATTGTATACCTAATACTGAACAGAATTTAGGGATATGTGGCAGATGTCAGGCTTATAAGGGGCCTCTTGGAACTTAAAATCCAGCTGGGCAACAGCTTTAATATATGAGACAACAAAAGTACACTAGTTAACCCAAAAGAAAATGCATGATTGGGAAGAAAACATGCCAACCCAGAGCAGTTATTAGTGCATGGTTTTAGACTGTTGAGAGAACTGAGCTTACCAGGAGTCCCTTTCCCTTTGGGGAAAAGAGAGAGACCTAACCTTATCAATAGTTCTGTCTACAACTCTTGGACCAAAATTGGGTTGTGAAGAACTCTCTAAACCACACTGCATTCATTTAATTAATTTGAAAAGTCATCCCTAAGATTTTTCATGGTAGCACAGACCTTTTTCAGAGTTAAACACAGCAGAAAGGATTAGGCCTTATGCTTGAGGATGAGGCACCAGGGGGAACCTGTATTCCTAAAGGACATAGAGGTTTAATTTTTTTTTTATTTCCAGATGTACCATTAGTTCTTTTATATAAGTTTCCCTTTCCTTGTGTTATGCTTTGAAAGTCTTTTCAGATCTATAAAAACTATTTTCACATCCATTTGAGCTAGTTGTATTATCTCTAATTTCTGGATTTTTTAAAATAAATAAATTTTTAGAACAGCTTTAGCTTCACAGCAAAATTGAGAGGAAGATACAAAGATTTCTAACATACCTTCTGTCCCTACACATGTATAGCCTCCCATTCTCAATATCTCCCACAAGAATAATACATTACAATTATCCAAAGTCCATAGTTTACATTACAGTTGGTATTATACATTCTATGGGTTTGGACATATGTAAAATAGGATGTATCTATCATTGTGGCATCATACAGAGTATTTTCATTATCCTAGAAATCCTCTGTGTTTCAGCTATTGGTCTTTCCCCACCCCTAACTCCTGGCAACCACTGATCTTTTTACTGTTGCCATAGTTTTGGCTTTTCCATAATGTGATATACTTGCAGTCATACAGTATGTAGCCTTTTCAGATTGGCTCCTTTCACAAAGTAAGTTATGCATTTAAGTTTCTGCCATGCATTTTCATGGTTAGAGAACTCATTTCTTTTATCACTTCATAAAATTTCTGTGTTTGGATATACCGCTATTTGTTCATTCATCTACTGAATAACATTTTGGTTGCTTCCTGGTTTTAGCAATGATGCATCAAGCTGCTATAAACATGTACATTTTCAACACCTTTAGGTCAATAACAAGAGATGTGATCATATTATAAAGTGTGATATGGTAAGAGTGTGTTTAATTTTGTAGGAAACTGCCAAATCATCTCCATTGGTGGCTGTACAATTTTTGCATTCCCATCAGCAATGGATGAGAGTTTCTGTGGCTCCACATCCTTTCCAGAATTCAGTGTGCCAGTGTAACAGATTTTGGCCACTTTAATGGGTGTGTTGTGGTAATTTATTGTTTTCATTTGCATTTCCCTGATGACATATGATGTGGAACATCTCTTTATATGCTTGTCATCTGTATATTTTCTTTGGTGAAGTATCTCTTAAGATCCATTTTTTTCTAATTGGGTTGTTTTCTTCTTGTTGAGTTTTAAGCATTCTTTCATATTTTGGATAGCAGTTCCTTAAAGGATCTGTATTTTGCTATGTTTTTCACCTTTCTATGGCTTTTGTTCTCATTCTCTTATCCTGTCGTTCATAGAGCAGTTTTATAATAGTGATGAAGTCCATTGGTCATGTCTTGGGTGTTGTATCTAGAAAGTCACTGACATACTGAGATGAGATCATCTGAATTTTCTCTTATAATATTATTTAGGAGTATTATAGTATTGTGTTTTGTACTTAGGTCTATGATTCATTATGAGTTCATTTTTATTTGTTTTAATTTTTTAAATTGAATTTAGTGGTGAAGAGAGAGATACAAACATCAAAGATGAGAGAGAATCATTGATTGGGCTACCTCCTGCACATCCCCTATCAGGGACTGAGTCAGCAACTCAGGCATGTGTCCTGACCTAGAGTTGAACCATGAACTCCTGGTTCATAGATCAATGCTCAACCACTGAGCTGCGTAGGGTAGGTGTGAGTTCATTTTTGTAAAGGGTGTTTGGTTTGTGTCTCTATTCATGTTTTTGCATGTGAATGTCCATTTGTTTCAGTACCATTTGTTGAAAATACTGTTAGCTCCATTTTGTTCTTTGTTCCCCTGTCAAAGATCAATTGACTATATTTATGAGTTCTATTAATCTATTTGTCTATTTTTCACAAATACTACACTGTCTTGATAAATGTAACTCAATTAAAGTATAGAAGTCAGGTGGCATAAGTCCTTCAATTTTGTTTTTCTCCTTCAATATTAAGTTGGGTTTCTGTATATTTTCCCTCACCATATATATTTAAAAATAGTTGAGAAGGTAACTATTATGTTATGATTGTTTTATCAATGTTTTTAATTAAAATGGCAATGGATACATGCAATAAAAGCGGTTGAATCAAAAAGCAAAAATGAAGGTCTCTTCCAGAGCTGGTGACGGTGTTTTCATTTTGTTGGCTTCAATGTAAGATCTTCCCATCAATGACTATGTCATATTAAACCTTGTTTTAGAGGTCTGTTGAAAAGGCGATGAAAACAGGAATGAACTACCATGGTTATGGCTCAAAAAATGAGGCTTTAATTTAACCATCAGTCTGAGGCAGCTAAGTCTGCAAAAGTAAAAATGCAAACTCTGCTATTGCTGCTACAGTGGCCAGGGATTTGGAGGTTTTTACAATGGATTAAAATCAACACCTTGACTAAAACTTGGAAGCTAAGAGTCAGTATAAATTAAAAAGTTAATGTCCTGGGCTGGAAGTCAGCCAACTGGCTCTGGGAAAAGCTGCACACCAGACACAGGCCAAAGAAAGCTCGCTCCCCTGTTATCTGCACAATGAGCCTACCTCATGAAGGTCATGTTACTGTGAGGTGCCTGGATGTCACTGAGTAGGGCCACATGATGTGACACACCATGCTTTTGTAGTTGTGTAATCCCATGAGAGGATTTTGTGGCTATGCCCGTGCAGTATCCATTGCTCCCTCATCTCGCTAGAGTACATGATTTTCATTTTGGGAACTCTCAATTTCATTCTGTTTGGAGAATGCTGACTCACTTCACCCTAGGCTAGAAAACCAACCTGCTCCTTGGCAATTAGAAAATGTGTACTGGCCACATAAATGGATTAAAAAATCGCACATAACCCAAGCTAGGCTTATTAGACTCAAATGTTCTGGAATTACTAAAAAATAAATATCCTCCTTTGACTGGCCTGATCAAGCTGAACGAAGATAAGGTCACTCCAGATTCACAGAGTGAGGTAAAATCAAGATACAGGTAATTTCCAGGTAACACATTTCGAACCCCTGGATTTGGTCATTCCAAGTCCAGCTGTTAAAATCCTTCTGGTGTTTAAGTTCATCTGAGTTGGTATTCTGTCATTTATCACATAAGGTGATCTGAACATAATACTATACCAAGCTCCATATGTTTATATCTCATGTTCCACATGGTTTGAAAGTTTCTAGGGGGCCCTCAGAAGGACCTGAACTCCTTTTTGATTTATCATAATGCATAGCATGTCCCTAAAATATAAGAGGTATTCAATAAATAAATGATAATTGAACTCTTCCTCCCTCAATCATCCCCCAGTCAATTCCATCATTTCTGAATCTGGGAGGCCAAGGTTCTAAGTGAGTACATACTAGTTGAGTGTCTGGGTGTTTTGTTTGCTTTCTTTCTCACGAATGAAACTCCGAGAGTGTGTTTTTATTTATTTTTTTAATATATCTTATTGAATTTTCACAAAGACGAAAGGAGAGGGATAGAGAGTTAGAAAAACTGATCAGTTGCCTCCTGCACACCTTCCACTGGGGATGTGCCCACAACCAAGGTACATGCCCTTGACCGGAATCGAACCTGGGACCCTTCAGTCCGTAGGCGACACTCTATCCACTGAGCCAAACCGATTAGGGCTGAGGGTGTGTTTTTAGAAAGATGCATTGTGCCTCTTTTCTAACAAAACCAACTCACCCTTCAAATACATCTCTGCATTAGACATCTCTGTATTCCAGCACCCTCTCTTCGCAATAAGCTCACTTCCCACATTCCAGATCTTCTACTGCATGACCTAAGCATTGCCTTTCATGTCAGAGATTCAAGCAATCCTGGCATGAGTGCTGCATGCCAAGTTCAGTACTTGTAAAAATGTGCTGGGCGTTTTAATTAAATGCTTTATATTTTCAAAATTATCATTCTTTGCTTTCTTATGTCTCTAGGAGTATGTAAATGGTTTTAAATTTATAGTTTAAGGTCCAAAGTGGGCATAAGTAGATAGATTGCTCCAGACATAACTGAGTTTACCTAGTGACTCCAAAAGGCATGGCAGTTGTTTTTGGTAAGGACCTACGCAAGATCACTGTGTTGGGGCGGGAGCGGGAGGGGGGGTGGGGTGGGGGGGGCGGTGGCGGTTGCTGGGTCTACTCTAGTCTGGTGTTGTGATTGAAAGTATTAAATTGCAGCCCTAGCCAGTTTGGCTTAGTGGATAAAATGTCAGCGGGAGGCTGAAGGGTGCAGGATTGGATTCTGGTTATGGGCTCGATCCCCCAGAGGGGATGTGCAAAAGGCAGCCAATCAATTATTCTCTCTCATCATTAATCTTTCTATCTTTCTCTCCCTTTTCCTTCTCTCTGAAATCAATAACTGTGTGTGTGTGTGTGTGTGTGTGTGTGTGTGTGTGTGTGTGGTGTGAATTTGCAAGCTGCTGGGTTTGAATCACCACATTTTCATAGTTGTGTCACTTTGAGTAAAGTGTGTCTCCTCTCTGTGATTTTGTTTTCTCATAAGTAAACTGAATTCATCAAAGAATCAACCGGATTGGGTTATTTTGAGGATCAAGCAATCCAGTGTACACAAAACATTTAAAACAGTTCTGGCTAGGTTGTCAAACACCTGTGCATTGCAGAGGAATGGAAGAATGAGCCAAGACTCTTTCCATTGGGAAAGAAAACCCTCAATAAGAGACAAATAAAGCAAACCAAAAACCAAGAACTTTCTCTCATCTCCTCCCCAGTGCTTTTTGGTTTTCTCCCTCACAGAATGAAGAGAAAAACAAGTGAAAATAAACAGGCAAGGGATGCGTCTCTGTGGGTCACATCTACACACACCTTCCCCAGCTGCTCAGAAGCGCAATGCTGACGCACAGACTGTGGGAAATCATCTCATGTTTACCCTGAGGTGCCATGTTTATTTTCTCTGCTGAGACCTTAAAAAGAAGGGGAAAGTCACTATGGATGGAAACGGTATACATATTTCCCATTCTCAGGTAACAAAGTGCTATGCATTAGAGCAGTGGTTCTCAACCTTCCTAAGGCCATGACCCTTGCATACAGCTCCTCATGTGGTGGTGACCCCCAACCATGACATTTTGCTACTGTTATGTATCGTGATATAAATATCTGCATTTTCCGATGGTCTTAGGCGACCCCTGTGAAAGGGTCAGTCAACCCCCCCAAAGGGTCGCGACCCACAGGTTGAGAACCACTGCATTAGAGGATTCTTTTCCTTTGGCTTGAGTATCAGAAACCAGCGGGACTGGTAGGAGCACGGGCAACCCATCCAGGCAGGAGAGCTCTCGTGTCATGTGCAGTGCCACAGCTGCCCGCGGACCAGGGAAGACCCTGGGCCGTTCTGGAACCTCACCTGGCTCTCTTGGACACCCATGAATAATTTATAGAAGTGGAGCTCTGTCTAGAACTCATCCTCTAACCACCACAGAAGACTGTCTTTGCCCTCTCTGGAATTGATCCCACCGCCTCATTGATTTGTCTCATTTGCCCTCAAACCTGAATTTCTTATCTTTGCTGTCCCACTACTTATTTTTAATGCCAGTGCCTGCATTTCCATGCCCCCATTGTTCCTTTTCCTGTTTCACTGCAGGGAAACCATTAGGAAATAAGAGTGCCAAAATAATGTAAGTTTTTTTTTGTTTGTTTGTTTTTTAGGAAAAGCTTACTGTAGGGTGGTAATAGTCACCTTTAAATTGAACCTCCATTATTTTTTTTTTTGTAAAAGAGATGCAAAAAAGAAAAAAAAAAAACAAACACTGCTTCCAAATCACTAAAAACACATCTCATATCCTAATGTGAGAAATGTCAGTTTGGAAGGGAGGAGTTAGGGACATAGGCATCAGCTACTTCCAAATCAGTAGCTCTGATGCTATTCAACAGGAGGCCCTGGGAGGTTGAATTAGCTTCCCTGAGCCTCAAGCTCCAGATCTGTCAATGAGGATGCAATAAGGGCCACCTGAGAGGATGGCTGTGGTGACCAAAGGTGTGCACATGTGCAGGGCCCATGACTTGTTCGGGAAACAGCAATTGCCTTTTCCCCTCTCCCACCTCCTATTTTCTCATTAGTGAAAAGATGATAATTCAACTGAGATTAATTTAATTTGCTTAGATTCTATATTCGATCCTAGGATTTTCCTAAACCCTTACATTATTTTTTAAACATGTTTTTATTGATTTCAGAGAGGAAGGGAGAGGGAGAGAGAGATAGAAACATCAATGATGAGAGAGAATCATTGATTGGCTGCCTCTTGCATGTCCCCTACTACGGACCGAGTCCACAACCTGGGTATATACCCTTGACTGGAATCAAATATGGGACCCTTCAGTCCTGAGGCCTACACTCGATCCACTGAGCCAAACCAGCTCAGGATCCTATACGATTTTTTTAATTTAAAAACACAGTCTGCTGGAGTATCCTCTCTAGCTCTTTTTATTCTATTCATGTCTTCAACTAATTAGATGAGACCCACCCACATTAGGAAATGCAATCTACTGACTCAAAGTTAACCAAATGTAAATCTCCTCAAAACACACCTGCCAAATTAACACATACACTTAATAATCATAGATGTTCATATGAGACATAAGAATTTTAATAAGAGGGACAGGAAATGTTATCAATAGTGAACTGTTGAAATGTTAGAAGATCCTATTGAGATTGAAGTGACAGGCCAAGTCGCATAGAAAACTAGGGGGAATATATTCAAGGAATATATACCAGTGAGTACTAAGAGGACTAGGGTGAGAAACAGGGAAGGGATCAGTGTGGCCAGAGCAAGCACAAAAGCACAGGACATAGGATCAGGAGCTGAGGTCAGAGGGGCATTGCAGAGTCAGGTTATAAGCCTCTGAAGGCATATCGGGCTTTCATCTGAGTATAACAGTCAGCCTTCCCATGATCTGGGCAGAGAATTAACATGAGTTAATTTGGCAATATGCTTTCATTGATGTGATCTCAATTGAAATAGGCCTTATGGACAGAAAGGCAGGCACTATTTCAGACAGGCGTCTGATGTCATTTGAACTAAAGTTCAAAGCACCTAAGTGGACTTATTGAAATTCATAATGCTAACAAGTGATAGAGCCAGATACGCTTCTCTTTTCTCTCACACAATATGCTGACATCCAGGTCATTCTGCCCCTTCTTTTAGCCTGTGGTCTCCAGGATATTATTTGGCGTTTTGGAGTTTCAATTATTAGAGGCATGATTTAAAATTCTCAGAAGGAAGGGTCAGATTCATCTAAACATAAAATGATCCAACTCCTCCTTTTCGGTGAGCTCAGAACTAGGATTTGTATGCACCAATGGAATCCTGTTCAACCTCCTAATGCCCCTTTGCTTTCTAATGTCAGCTTGTTCATTTCCCCAGATTTCAATCTACCCAGTGAAATAAAGAAACATGGTTTTATTTCCTTTTCCTTCAGTCAAAATATTTCTCTGGATGACGCCAGGACAACATTCAACAGCAGCTCCCTACAGAGGGAAGATCATTCAAAATCTTAAGTAAGATATTAAATTTGAGATTAGCTAAGTGGTTATTTGGCTAAAAGGGATTTGACAAACAAGAAACACTTCTGCATCTTCTGGTAGAGGAAATCTTCCGTTGGATTTAATTAGCAGTGGGACTTTTCCGGCACCTCTCCGTGATGAACCTTCAAGCACTGAAAGGATAATTAAAATTTCTGTAGGTTAATAGTCACAATAAAGTTTCATTTAAAGAAAAGTGAGGAATCCAAGCTCAAGTGCAAAATACCAGCGGGGGATGCCCAAGTGTGTTTCCTCCAAGATCCTAGTTAAGATACACACTGTAGTCGTGCATTTTATTAACAGTTGTGGTCTTGATCAATTTGCTTTGAAATCACACAGCTCTCAAGCCTGGTAATTTTCGGCTTGGAAGAACACACATCATGAATAACGGTTGGCACTGAGTTTCTTCAAGACTCTCCAGGAAGCGCATTATCTCCTGGCACAGAAGAGACACTAACAGGTTAGAAGAGAGCTCTTGTCTTTGTCGCGTCTTTGTTGAGATTTCTTTGTGAAGGGGTGGTGGCTCACCACCAACAATTGCTGACAAAATCACAACGAGGGTGAGAAACAGGAGCATTTTGGCAGTGGGAGGTAGTGAGCACCCAGTTTCTATTTTGAAGTCTCACTTTCCATTTTGTAAATGTGAAAAGACATGATTCTCCTCCTTCCTTTGTCCCTTTATTCCTGGCTGGTTTGTTCTGTTTGTTTTTGTTCTTCTAATCCTCACCTGAGGATATTTTTCCATTGGTTTTTAGAGAGAGTGGAAGAGGGGAAAGACAGAAATATCAACGTGAGAGAAACACATCAATGGGTTGCCTTCTGCAATGGCTCCAGCCAGGAGCCTGCAATCTAGGTAAGTGCCCTTGACCCAAATTGAACCCAGGACCTTTTAGCCTGCAGTCTGATGCTCTATCCAATGAGCTAAATCAGCTAGGGCTTCCTCACTATTTTTAATTCCTTGTGAGAGAAGGCTTGAAGCATGACAATAAAAAGTCTATGAGAGATGACAGATACCAGACAGCAAGAGGTTTGCTTATTTTTTTCGGTACTTCATCCAGAAAGAAGTTGAGTATTTTAGACAAAAGATTCATACTGGAAAATATATGGTTTCTGTGAGGCCCAGTCAGCCCTGGGAGAAGAGTGATAGAAAAGAAAGAGAGAAACTAAAGGGAAGTGACGCCAGGTGGCCACGGGGACTGCAGGTGCCCATGTAACTAGAAAGGGGCACAGAGAGTGTAGCTAAAAAATAATTCCTCTATCCTCTGGATACTGTGAGGATTGCTGGGGGCGTTCTAAGAGGCTACTATGCCTTCCCACATTTACAGAGCACAATCAAGTTCAAAAGAAATGCCTTACATGTACCCACTCATTCATCTTCCAGTTCTGGCAGTGATGTATAGCCAGCTCACACAGTTCACGAGAACCCACTGCTAAACCTTTCCCAGGGCACCACTGAAGTTTGCCATCCTCTACTCAGCTCCGTGCCATGTGCTCTTTGCCTCACTTTTCATCCCATTTGCAAGCCTCCCTTAGATGTCACAATCTCCAAATCCCGCAGGGACCTTCCATGTCCTTCCTGGTCTCTCAGCATTTGGCAGTGTAAGCTGATTCCATCTGCCCTGTCCTCCGGCAATGCCATTACCTCTTGGGCCTCAAGTAATTCCAAACTCTTTCCTTGCTCAGTTTCAATAGGTCTGTTTCTTCTCTCCTTCTCTTCAACGTAACTATTTCTTCTGAGTCTGCACTGAGTCTTCTTCACCATTTTTCCCTTGGCCAACTCATTTATTGCCTGGTTTACTGGTATATTACTGCTCAGTGTAGATTCTGATTACATCTGAGACTCAGTTTTCACATGATGGTCCTACTGATATCACAAACTCAACCTTTCCAATCTTTCAACACTACCCATCTTTACCGTAAACTTTAAGTAAACGTTTAACCTTTCCAGAGGTTGAGTTTGTGATATCAACCTTGGCAAATACACACTCTCTCTCCATCTTTCCTCAGATTATCCTTTGACTTCCTTATTTTTGCCTATGATGCCATCATGAGAACAGTCCCATCTACCATATCTGATGACCTTAGGTAATTTGTAAATGAGAAAAATTTGAATATTTTTCTTCCTTACTATTAATATCTAATTACCTTCTTTTAAAAATCTTTCTTTGTAATGCATCTCTCAGATGTCACCTGTGCTATTTATCTTATTATCACACTACTTTAGCTCAGATTTGCTTGATTGGTCCTTTTCACCAAACAAATTAGAAGTCCTTGGGCCTGAACTTCTAATTTGTTTCCTTGTGCCAAATACCCATTGCAATGGGAAGCCTCAGAGGTAGAAAATCCCTAGAAGATTAGGATATGAAGCTATGTTAGTTTTAATTTGCATCCTTAACTATTTTCTCTCTCCTGTAAAAGGTGGAGCCTGATTTCCCTCCCCTTGAGTGTGCACTGGATTCAGTGACTCACTTCTAATGAATAAAATAGAGCAGAAGTGACCATATGGGACTTCAGAGAGTAGGCATTAACAGCAGTAGGCTTCATTCTCGCTCTCTTTCTCTTGGACCATTCACTCTTGGGGAAGCCAGCTGCTATGTCATAAGGACATCCAGGAGGCCCTGTAGAAAGTTCTGTGTGATGATAATCTAAAGATTCCTGTGAAATCCATGAGAACTGAACTGTTTTGGTGGATCATTCACAAATGATTTTAGCCCTGGCCAATAACTTCACTCACTCCTGGAACCCTACCCCTTGGAAACTGTGAGATGATGAGTATTTGTTATTTTAAGTTTATGGACAGCCTTAAAGAGACAACAATACACCACCCATTTTTACTGTTCCCAAGTAAACTTTAAAAGAAGAGTTCTGATTATGCCATTTCAATGCTGAAAATTTCAAAGTCCTGTCTTATTGGTCTGGTATTCAAGAACCTCTATAATATATTAACAACCCATCTCTTCTACTTTATACCCCAGAATGCCCTCTATTGCAATGGATGTTTTAGCCAATGCTGGAGTTTATCTATTCTCTGTATAACATGCTCTGATTTCTCCCATTCCTGTTTCTAAACAGGAATCTAGTGGCTTTATTATAGTGATTACAAAGACTTTTAGCTCTAGCATGATTTCAAAACCTTATTCTTGTAAAAAATGAAGACATTCAGGCTTCTCTTAAGTGTAGTAGAATAGGACCTTAGAAGGAAGATGAGATTAAAACATACTTCAGGGCATCTGGTCTCTGTAGTAAAAAAACATTGGAATCATTCTGTTTGCCTTTGGCTTGGGCCCAATCCCTCCATAACTGCTGCTTTCTGGAGTATTCTGTCTAAATGTCCACTGCTCAGGCTGTGCTTGCTCACAACATCGTCCCCTTATCTCCCTAATGTTAGAGAAATGGAGGCCCGATGCATGAAAATCGTGCAAGAGTAGGTCTTCCTTCCCCTAGCTGCCAGTAGCACCTTCCCTCTGGCACCTGGGACCCAGGGTTCCCTCACAGCCCAGGCTTCATCCAGAAGGACGCTGGAAAGAAGTCTGGCCTAATTAGCATATTAAGCTTTTATTACTATAGATTGCTCTACTCCAAGTTTGATAGTAAGAACCACTCCTTTTGTATCCTTCAATTAGCCATTTTCTAATTCTAGGACTCCTCCACTTAAGCTCGCAATTCAGCATCTTGGTTTCTTAAAAAGCAAAATATGTAACAACCCTCCCTCCTTCTCAGAGGGCCTCCCAGTCGTCCTCACCCAGCCTGGAGGCTCATGAAACAATAGAAGGAAAAGTGGTCTGCGGCCCTCCAGATGCTCCTTACCACAGAAGGAGGGATGATTTAGTGGAGTTTATGAGGTTATTTCTTACTTCATCTCCCTATAAAAATGTCTCTATTCCCTTTCCTTCCCTCTTCTGTTATTCCTTGTTCTTTCTTCCAACTTTTTAATATATCTTCTCTTTACCTTCTCTCTTGCTAAGTGCTATTCTTCAGACTTTTACCTTGTGGGAAATATGCTTGTACAAAAATAGTTAATATTTTTTATTTTAGCGGGGAAAGATAAACCCAGTAGCCCAGCCCTGATGTACCAGCAGCTGCTGCAGGGAGGTCAAACTTTTTGACCTGCTGGTGCCTTTGAGTTCATGGTGGGGACATCTTAAGTCCTGATGCACACTGTCCATTTCCAAGGTTGGGGAACCTTTTTTTCTGCCCAGGGCCATTTGGATATTTATATAATTCACTTAATATACATTTATGTTGCTATGAACAAAGCTCATAAATTTAGTGGTTGACTTGGCAGGGCCAGACCAAGTGATTTCACAGGCCTTATATGGCCCTTGGGCCAGATACTCCCACCCCTGATTTAAACCATATGAATGAGTTAGGGCCTCCCTTTGCTCAAATCTCCATGAGGACACAGCAGTCAGGCATAAGCCAGACTTCCTGATATGCTCTTACAGTGGGCAACGACTTGTTACCTCCTCAAGTACCAGACTCCACTAATTTGTCTCTGAAAAAAGAAGCAATATTTGTTTTTCAGGACTATCACACATTTGTGTGGCATTTCTTACACAGCGATCACCTACCAACTTTCCTGCAACTTAATATAAATTTATGTTGCTGTGAACAAAGTTCATAAATGTATTGGTTGCCTTGGCAGGGCCAGGAAATGAATTAGAAAGAGGCTTGAGAGATCATAAAAACAATATTATCCACAGAAGAAAACAGCCGCAGCAAAACCGGTGACATAGCCAAGGACACCAAGATTTCTTCTTAATGGAATCAAATGGGGCAAATAGATACCCAGTTGCCGACCAGTGCATATTCCAGGGACTTATGCTGATGGCATGTAATGATTAAATAATTTTATGTATCAATTGGACTATGGTGCCCAGTTGTCTGGTCCAACACGGACTTTTTTTTTTATTTTAGTGGGGCAGGGAGGGTAGACTTTTTTACCTCTGTGGCTGTGAAGGTATTTTTCAGATGTGATTAACATTTAAATGAGTGGACTTTGAATAAAGTAAATTACCCTCCTTAATGGGTGTGGACTTAAATAAGTTGAAAGCACTTATAAGAAGAAAGACTGATATAAATATAATGAACAACATAAACTGACAAACAAAAAATAGATCCAGAGACAGAGAAACATCAATCAGAACATCAAACCTCAGAGAAAGTAGGGGATGATGGGGGTAAGTAAAGGGGAGAGATCAACCAAAGGATTTATATGCATGCATATAAGCCTCCTCAATGGATCAGATAACAGAGGGCTGGGGGCATGAATGGGAGGTAGAGGGTAATGGGGGAATAAGGACACATATGTTCTATCTGAATCAATAAAGAAATTTAAAAAAAGAAAAAGAAAGAAGAAAGACTGAGTTCTGTAGAGGATGAAGGCATTGTGCCTTGTTAAGAATGTAACAACATTCAGAATTACCAGGTTGTCTTGTGGATTTCAGACTTGCCAGCTCTTGTAATCACATGAGCCAATCTGAAATCTCTCTATGTACATGTCCTGTTGGTTGTTTCTCTGGGGACCTGTGTGTAATACAAGATATTGCTATTATCACCTCTGAACTTAAATAACCAGAAATAGGAACATTTGTGCTGTTGCTTGCTACTGGTACTGCTCACTATTATTAGAATTCTCGGCCAGTATGTGTTGAATTCTCACTATACGCAGAACTCTGCACTAAATATTTTTCATGTTATATTTTCAAACCATACATTAGACATGTGAAGTTGCTGTATATTCATTTTATACAATTGGCTTTAAGGAGGAAAAGAAAGCAGGAAAGGAAGGACAGGAGTAAAAGAAACACTTGGACACACAATCAGTAAGAAGTTCGAAGAGACTGATCCAGATTGAATCCCAAAAAAGTCCTACTGGTACCAAAACATGATCTTAGGGGCAGGAAAACCCACTAGTAACATGTGAACTCAGCCTCTGACATTAGTGGTTCCAACCACAATGAGAAAAATCCAGCTCACTAATCCTACTCACTAGCATTACTGAGGCAATTTCTAAGTAGCGGGCCTCTGGTGAGAAATAGGTTAAACCTAAACTGAAAATATTAAGGATCAGAAGTCCTTACACAGAGACATTCTACAAATCAAACCTCCAGGTTGGCTGGATTCTTTAGAATAATTTGTGTATAGAAGGTTCACACCTCATTAAGGCATTAGCAGTTTTACATATGTGAGGTTTTCTTATTTGCATTTAAAATAGCTGAACCATATGACTTTAAAAGGCGACCCAGTTTTAAATAATTGTCAGTGGATTCCTCTAAAATGTACAACACTGGCCACCCACACCTCCCAAGAAGAGACTCTAAACAAAATTCAAATGCATGTTTCTGACACAGGATTCACCAGTATGGTGACATCCCTTTGTTCACAGAGACACCTCCCAGAACTAATGATGAATTTAGGATATTGGTCCTGCACCACAGACGCCTGAATGAATACCTGAGATTTTATAGTTTTGTCTACATTTTATGCTGTCGGCTAGGACTGCTCACCACAAGCTGTAAGTATGCCTCTTGTATGCAAGCTATCTAAATCTGAAATCATTATCTTCAAATAGTCTTACTATCTTCCACACTCCACATTTCATATTACTGTTTAGTTCCTCTTTGTCTCATGTTGTTAAACTACTGAATATACTTTCTCCTATGAATTCCTATGGGATTTATGAACACATGTAATTCTCAAACAAGGTTTATTAAAGTGTGCGTGTTCTCCCACCTCCCTCTGATCCACCTAAAAGAGCTCTTTTGGAAAACAGAATCCAGTGAATGGATAAAGATCTGGCCAGAGACTGAATTTAAGTAGCAATCTACATCGATTTTCACAAGAAAGCAGCCTGCGAGGTGGGTGCCTACAGGCGTGGAGATTAAAGGAAAAGTTATGGGTCAGGGTTGGCTGTGACAGACTTCCAGGCAACCGTGAACAGGAGAAAAATTGGTCCAAGTAAAAAGTGCTCTGGAACGTTTTTACTGTTGTTATGAATCATATCCCAGTGATATCCTTGAAAGCGACCAGCAAAGGTTAGAATTTTTCTTAATTACCAGTGATGCCTAGACTGCTTCTTTAAGTTACACACCTCAGGTTCGGTCTTGTAATGCGATAGCTATTCAGATTGCAATTGATGAACAAACGAATGAATAATCAAATGGCTCATTGTTCATGGATTGAGGGCCATGGCACATCCTCCAAGTCTGGTTTTGTGACTCTACTTACTTTCCCTGGATTCTTTTCTTTCTTTTCCATCTGCCCCCTCTCAACCCCCCACCCCCCAAGAATCTTGGCTGTGTTCTGCATAGATAAAGAAAGAAGAAGGTATCACAGAAGAAAGAATAGAGATTAACAAAAGGGTATAGGAAAGAGAGTTTAATCTGGATACACGACCCTTTGCTACTAACTTGCTATGTGTCCATGAGAAAATAGCTGACCTCAGTCAAATGAGGTGATTGGCCAAGTTCATGGTATGATACACAATGCCCAATCAGAAGTCAAGAAACATTTGGGGAATGCTTCCTAATTTCCCTTCCCCCTCTAGCATTCTGGGTCTATGATTCTAGCAAATCAGTACTGGCAGACTAGCTTTTTAATACAACTGTCCCCTGGGCTCTGAAAACTTGGACGCAGGCTGTTACTGCCTGCTTCCCACATGTGGAGGGATGGCAGATGCATTTGTAAGGTCTCTGCAATTATGCAGAGTGGGCCGCTGTGTAAGATGCTTACTAATCCATCCTGGAGTTGTTTTTGTTTGTTCCTAGAAACTGCCTACCGCACATTATACTCTGTGTATCTGCATATGCACAGAGCCCACAAATCTGCTTGTTCACGAAAAAGATTTCCCTGAAAGAGTTCAAGGTGAGTGGGTGGCCTCTGTAGTGCCATCCCCTAACACCACGGAGCTGCAAATAAAGAAAGAGGAATAGAGTGGAGAACTTGGGGCGAGAAGGGACAAAGTGCAGACAAAATGTATTTGAAACTAACATATGGGCAATTGCTCTGATTTATAACATTTGGCTTTTTATAATGTCACTTTCGGGGAGACTGGCAAAGCAGCTCGGAAATCACCCATCCATTCCCAGAGGGTTTGGATGAAGTGGAATCCACCTATCCACCTAGTACCAGCACCAATGCTACCGGGATAGAAGAGTCTAGTAGGAGTCACCAGCTCGGGTCTTCAGCTGGAGAGGTTGGGGCACTTTCAGCTGTGGGTTCAGTGTACTTGGGCCTAGCTCTGGCTGGTATATTTTACTGAATCCCAGCTACTCATTTGTCTCCAATACACAGCCTTCATGTCAGTTTTTTGTTTAGACGCCAGACCCCTGATGGGGCACCTACAGTGAAATTGAAGTTGGTGCCCTGACTTGTACCTGCCATTCCCTGTCCTGCAGGGTCCGACCTTGCTCACCCCCCAACCTCTGGAACCTCAGTAGAGTCTTCTTCCTAATAGACTGACACCATAATTGAGGATCCCAGGAACCACCTGGATTATGGCTACCGGCCTGACTCCTGGTGTAATCGCTGCTTGGAAACTTCAGTTAACATGTTCCACATTTGGGATTTCACCTCACACAACCGAAATGTTATGTCCTTTCAGACACCTCACAAAATTCAAGGAGCAGCCACTTACCTGGGCCAGTGCCGCCTCACCCGTGCTTTCCAATCTTGGTTTCTTCTTTCTTTCCTTTTCAATAAAGCCCCATGATGCATCATGACTGAGCAGGACATGTTAAACCAAGCAGATTTTTCCTGTTTTCAATACTACTGTGGACTGTCATCCGTTATGAAACAAAAGCAACTCTTTGTCACATGTGCTCACATATACATCAGAGTCACCGAGCTTCATTTGGGACAAAGTGGGGAAGGAAGATCTTGCTCTGCAATCAGGCCACTGAAAGGAAACCTCATGCAGAGGCCTACGAACTGCAGCAAGGAATCCAGTCTCTAATGGGCTAGGCCGGGCCTGTGTCTGTGGTTTACATGCAGCACTGGTCTGCAGGAGCAGCTGGGTCTCAGACTCTTAGTGTCCCTACTTGGAAAACACTTTGTCCATAACCACTTGTTACTGAAGTTAGTAGCAACTGTCAGTTCTTAGCCTCCAGGAGGGCTTAGCTGGCTTACCTTCCCCTTCCCACCTCAAGTAAGGTCAAAAAGAATATATGTCTTTATTTGTGTAACTCAGTAGTCAGGGCTGAGATGGGATTTGGTCGATGCTTTCAAAAGAATCTCTCTTTTCCTTGTGTAAACGCTTTCCCACCACCGTGTTAGAGCAGGGAACCGTGTGGACATGCACTTTTCTTGTTTTGAACCATCACCACCATGTGGCTTACCTGTAGGAGTGCAGGGGACGGTGGTAGAATGGAGACAGGAGCAGGTGTGTCCATTCTGACTTAGTACGTGATGAACTGTGTGACCATGGACATGGCTTCTGAAACTTCCCAGACAAGATTTCTGCATTATTAAATAATTATTTCTACCTTAAAGCATTTACATGTTTAAAATCTCTTGTTCTTTATGACATGAGAAACGTACCACACTTAACCAACTTTTCTCCTCCCCTTTCATAATTCATCGGCCCCTACTTATATCAAACCCTTCATATTCTGTCCCATGGTCCCGATACCCTCGCAATATGTTGCATATGAAAAAGAAGAAATACTATTTATGGCACATTTGGAAATAATCTATAAACTTAGAATGATAAACTAGGCAAAACAAATAACTTTCTGAATTGTTTATTTGATATATTTTTAAAAAATCAATAGTTATCTGCTCTAGATTTCCTGGGAGCATTTTCAGCGTATTTCTATAGGAAAAAATCTCATCTCGTGTTGATTATTTTCCTTTTTCTTGCTAATCTAGCAATTCACCTAAAAAATGTGCATGTGCAAGAGCAATCCATTTTACCAACTTATGTCTACCCTCCCTCATGGGTGCTGAGAAATCTGATTTCATAAATATCAATTCAACACCAACCAGGAAAAAACTTCTGCAGAGCGAGAAGGACAAACTGAGTCTTTTCTGGTGTTCTTCCAGACAGTAACCTGGCCAGGCATGTCACCAGGATGGCCTAGGTCTCTCTTGTGAAGAGCCATCTGAAACGCATCACACTGAAGATTCAGAAAACAGTCCTCATTGCAATTTTCTCTTCGCTAACCCAGCTCATGAGACAACTTGGATTTGGAATGGACCCAGTGGTGTTTCTAAGCTGCCCACGTCTGAAGCCTGTGTAGTTTTGGAGTCTTGACTCACCACCTACTTACTGACCATAGAGATGAGTGTTTGTTTGTGTGGTTTTGCAATGAGAAATACTAGGCCAGTGGTCGGCAAACTCATCAGTCTACAGAGCCAAATATCAACAGTACAACGATTGAAATGTCTTTTGAGAGCCAAATTTTTTAAACTTAAACTTTTTCTAACGCCACTTCTTCAAAATAGACTCGCCCAGGCCATGGTATTTTGTGGAAGAGCCACACGCAAGAAGCCAAAGAGCTGCATGTGGCTCAGGAGCCACAGTTTGCCAACCAAGAAACTAGGTGAACACAGAAAACTACACACAACTGTATTTAGCTGAATTCAGTCGTTATAAAAATACATAGAACATGGTCATAAAGGAGGAAAAGTAATAGTGAAGCTGACCTCACAGTGCTTATAGTCCGTGAGCTAGTTTCAAACAAGGTAAAAAGAAAAACAAAGAAACAAACACAAAACATAGAGCACACACACCCCTCATACATCCAGCAGCTACCTCCATTTGCCTTGTGTGTTTTCAGCCATGCCATCCATTCAGTGATCCAGCTTTCAGATTTCACCTCTTAACAATAAGCACAAGCTGTGAGCACTCCATTGCCCACCTTCCCAAGCAGCAAGCCTCAGGGATTTTTCAAGGGAAGTGTTTTATTTGTGTATTTGTTTCTTTACCATTTAGCATGAATGAAACTGTGATACCATTTTTATGAGGTTTTGCTATGGGCTGTGGTAAATGTTTATGTCACCCACAAAATCCACATATTTAAGTAACACCCAGCCTGAAAGCATTACCACATGGGGTCTTTGGGAGGTGAGTAGGTCATGGAATCAGTGCCTTTATAAACCTGAATAAAATACACCCCATCAAGATCACTTGCCCTTCCCATCATCTGAGGACCCATCTCAGAACCAGAAAACAAGTCTCCTGAGTCTGTCAGCACCTTGATCTTGGATTTCTAAGCCTCCAAAACTGTGAGAAACACGTTTCCCTTGCTTGTAAGCCATCCAGGCTCTGGCACTGTGTTATCATAGTAGACTAAAACAGACTTGAATCTTTAATGTGTCACCGACATGTTGAGCAGACACAAGAGAAAGTTTCTGTGTGGTGTCCCGGCCCCAGTTTTTCTTAAGCCCTGTGGTTTTACCGTGTTATTTTGAATAATGTGGTGAGTTTTAGGAGCATGTATGTTACATTATAGAACTGACTATAAATATGTGATTCCCTGGGGAAACTCTTGTGGAAGCTATTTGGTGCTTAAACTCAGAAGCATCTCTGAAAGTTGTTGAGATCCGAAGTCCTTTGTTGTCTGGCTGAGGTTCCACAGCTGACTTTGAAAAAGTTGGTACCATGTATGTGTCTTCACATGGCTGGTTTCTTTTTAGCTTTCAGATCTCCGAGAAGCCAGGGACCAACATCCCCTCTCCCATCCCCATCCCCGGTCACTCTGCTTCCTCCTGTTTTATTTTTCTCTATCAATGTCTTAAAGTCACCCTATATTATGATAGCATTGTATAGGTTACATTAAACAATGTTTATTTGTTCATTGTTCCTCTCAGACTGCATGCTCCTGAAGAAGTCCGAACCACATGTGGATTACTAAATATCTATATTCTGAAAACCAAAGATTACTTTTCATGTGTTGAAAATGAAAACTAGAACAGCTTTTTCCTTGTAGATGTCCAACTGGAATTATTTGGGGTTCCCCAACGAGGGAGCATTAGTCTAACAAGCATTTTCAAAATACTATTAAGTCCTAAGAAATAGGTAAACAGATTACATAATAACTCAGAAACCAAACAGTCTGTTTTTCGCACTGCTTTCTACCCAGTTTTTTTTTTCTTTCTCTAAACTGCAATGGTTTTACTTAAATTAATATCTAAGAATAGCTTCCTGACTTCAGCAGCTTGGGGGATCACTGGGTTGGGGGGGGGGAGGAGGGTAAACATGTGTTCCTGAAAAACAACTGGGGGCCAGACACCTCGGAGCTCCTGCTAAATAAAATGGACTCGCTTGCAATACTTGCAACCGAAAATTCAGGGTTTTGTCAGCAAACATTTATCTAGTGCCCTCTAATGGCAATGTCCAGTGCTAAAGGCTGGAGGAGTGAAATGGAAAGGAAATCGAGATCTTCCCCTAAATGAGCACAGAACCTGGCGAGCAAGGCCTACCGTGGCACACAGAAACACAATCCAAGTCTTAAATCCATGTTGTTCAAAGGAAAATACATGAAAGAATGTCACACAGAAAGGAGCACCGACTGTTTATAAGGAAGTGCCTTTGGGTTGGGGGAGATTTGTTGGCTTTGATGTGGACTGAAATCGAAGGTGCTATGCCAGTTACCTGCCTGTGTTCTCTCAAGTCCACTCCCCACTGCCCCCTGCTCTTGCTTTGCACTTCAGGGCACTACATTTCCCAGGCTCCCCTGCCCCTGGCTGGTGGCTGGGAGGGCTCAGTGGGAAGCATCCACTGGAGGAGTCCAGAGCTTGGGAAGCATTGCTGACTATCGTCCTGTAGTTCCCCATGTCTTCTCCATGGCTCCAACAACTGCCAGACACATCCTGCACCTGTGGTCCTAGGTCCTGGCCTCTGGGAATCCTTGTGTCTTTCCAGCCCAGGGAAGGTAAAGGCTTCCTAGTGATGCTAAACTTGGAGTCATCTCCCTTTCCCCATTTTGGCATCCGGGTTCTTCAATTACTCAAGCAAGAAACTCCCTGTATCCAATCCCCTCAGTTTGAAATCTCCAGTGAGGATTTTGTTTGACTTCCCGGACCCTCAGGGACACAGGAGGTGAGGAAGAGCGGCGTAGGCTCTTGCCTGGAAGAGAAGGGGGGTTCAGAGGGCAGATTTAACCTGTAGAAAGGAAGGGTTAAAGGTCACCTGACAACAGGAAGGAATCCTACCTGCTGAGCCTCATGACTCTTTGGGAAGGCTAAGAAGGGTTATGTGCCTACACACATATTTCAATGAAATATAAAGGCAAAACATTGCCCAAGAAGAGACGTGTTAGGCAAGCCATGAGACCAACCCACCAAGTTTAAATCGGCTATTTGAGACTCTCGGGAACGACTCACGCACTCAGAATATCAAAGCTGGGAGGTGTCTGGTCTTTCAAATGATATGTGTGAGGGTTTTTGGATGTTGCTTTGCTCAAGGTCACACAGCTGGCACAGAAGGAGAACACCAGAAGGAGAATGCCGCTCTCTTAATCCCAGGTTCAAAGGTAATTTCACACTAGCATTGGAGCCTTTACCATTCCCCAAGTTCATTTCCAGCAGGTTTGGTTCTTCGGTAGCTCCAAGATTATGAACAAATTGGAATGCGTTTGTCCCATAATAATCACTTTTAACTTTGAGCTAACAATAATGAGCATGTTGCGTATTTCAAAGAAACCAGTTTGGAGTAATTTTTAAATAGAATAAAGCAGGAAACATTATATAGTCAACTGAAATGTAGACAGAATTCAGGTGGTAGAATATATTCTCCTTTGTTAGCAAAAAACAAAATTAAATAAAAGTCAGTCATCCTTCCAGCCTATGATGTTGACTATAATCTCATAAAATTAGCCTTTATGAAATCCTGTAGGTGTAGTCAAGTACCACACTTTGAGAAACAAGGAGGTACATCACTTCTATGTCAAGACTGGATGTTAAGTTTTGGGATAAAATAAACAACGTGAAACCAAGGCGTTAGAGACATTATCTGTTTAATAAATATGATTGTAAAAGCAATAAACAAGAGCAATTATACATTACACTACATAGTATTTAACAAAAAAATACATCAAAAAAGTCATTTGAAAATTAGAAGTAGTTCCAATACTATAAGAAAACTTTATTTTTTTTTTTTAAATTGGCTTCCTATAAAAATAAGTTGGCAAACGAGGGATTTCAATGCTCAGTTGGAATCCTGGAAAAACACAGAACAGCTGCCAAGCACCCCATTGCTCTCAAAGTTGCTGTTTTGAACTTCTGGAAAAAAAAAAAAGCAAAGCATACCTCTGCATTTTGGACAGTGAACCCAATTAGGAATAAAGCAAGGGAGAAAAAACGTGGGTCGGGGTAATTCAGGGTAGAGCATGCACAGCTTGCCTTCTGAGATTTTGGAAAACATTGCGATGGCAGATTTGAATCTTGCCCTGAATCTTACTCTCTACATCTATCCCTCCCCACCCACACTTTGGCCTCAAGCCCACCTGACTCTGCCTCGTGTTTGCACCTGCTGTTAGCTAGTAGGTAGGCACTTGAGTCTCTCCCGTCTATAGACTATTATTACTAAGTTCTCTTTCCAGAACTGGAATGGCCTAGTACAGTGGTTCTCAAACTTCAGTGTACTCCCCAATTGTCTGGGGGGCTTATAAACACAAATTGACGGGCTCTATCCCTGGAGTTTCTGATTCAGCAGAGATGGGGTGGGGCCCCCAAACTGGCATTCTAACAAGTCCAAGGTGATGCTGATACTGCTGGTCCAGTACCACCCTTGAGAAACACGGAGCTAAAGCTTAAGAACAATGAGATTCCTACTGAGCGGTGCCTTGCCTCTTGAATCTCCTACAGGTCGGAGAGGCACATGAGGACCTGGGAGATGCTGCATCTAGAGCTAGCCATCTCTGGTCACTTCCCAGAATGCCAAGCATCTCATGTCCACCTCTGCCTTTCGTCAGGGCTTACAAGCCCATCCTTCCCTGTGTCTTCTCATGTCATCATGCATTTATTCCTTCAACAAATCATCATCTTTATGGATCTCTAGGCAAGGCACTGTGCTAGATTTGAGTGCTGGTCCTTTTTTTTCATACTTTCCCAGTAATGAATAGAACTGCCACTCTGAGAACTCCCTGGGCGTTTGTGGGTTCCCAAACACTTTGTCTTCCAGATTAAACTGGGGGGCTCCAACTGAAGAGGACCAAGGAGGGTGTCTCCTACGGGACAGGAAGCCTGGCAGGTCAGGGAGCAATTGCTTTCTACAAAGAGATGGCCGCCTCGGGCATAACTCATTTCCCATATTCAGAGCGGGCATCTTCCACCATAAGAACTTCTGCTTGATTAACTTCTAATGTCAGCTTGACTAGTCTTCCTCTCCTGGGCCACCAAAGGGCCAGGCTCGTTAGAATCTATAGGACACCCAGAGCCCTGTCATACTCTGGTGTTGACCAAGAAGGAGGCTGTGTATGTTTTTTACAACTGTTTTTTTCCTGCATTTTAGAGTGGGTTTTGCCCAATCCAGAATATTCCAAGGGCTTCTGCTGGGCATGCTTTCATTTCCTTCTTTCTTTGGGCCTTCTCTGCAGATTGTCTGGGGAAAACTGGAATTTCTTCATGCCTTGAGCCAATCACTTTACTTAGTGGGCTAACCCCTCCCCTTTATGATATTAATGTTGCCTTTGCCAATACTATGATACTCAGATATGTGGGAGCAAGTGAAATGGCTGGGATCATCCTATACCATCAAAATCTCATCCTCATGTAAGACAAGGCCTCTGTACATTTTCAGACCTTTTGACACTCTTGAACATTGAACCCATTAACCCGCTTCTTCATCTGGAGAAAACGGTTTTATTTTACAAATACTTTTACTCTACTGTTAGACAGGATATACTGGGTACAGCAACCATCACAGATGGAAATCGCCCTGCCATACATGTTTCAAACATGTTCAGAACATTTCTCACAAGAATCTTCTAACACCTGCCTGCGCGAGAATTGTGTGAGGGTGTGAGGATACCACCATTCATCGAGATGCTTTCTTTGCCAATGCACATGGCCAGATCTGAACTCTGTGCAGACATACCAACTCTTTCACACACATGGTATGTTTCCAGGTGGGAGAGGACGAGGGTATGTGGAAGAGGAGGACACAGGGGGTGCATGAAGCTGAACCCCGCAAGGCAGGATGCAGCTGGTCAGTGAGTACGGAAGCTGGCATGCTTGGGAGTGTCCAGAATTGACAGTGAGGAGGAACTTGTGGGCGGTGGAGGTAGGGTTGGCAGAGGCTAGGCCAGTATTTAGGGAACCTCAGGAGGAAGGTCCAGAATCTAGCAACATTTGGGGAAGAAAAGGCAGGAACCGGTAAAGGGGAACTTGGGGACTGGAAAGGAGAGATACAAAGACATCTACAGATCATGACCACAGGGACAGCAAACAAAGGGGAAGATGGGAAGGCAGGTCCATGGGTCAGTAAGATTCTGCTTTTTATATAAATTGGAGGAGGAATGAAGAAAGCTGTAAGGGAAGTAATCATAACGGGAAAGAATGGACAGGAAACATAGGACCACTTCTGACATGCTTGCCCTTGCCAGCTGTCCTTCCCTACTCTGCCTGCATCCAGGGAACTGCCTCTCAGAGCTTTATCTCCATGACCACCCAGGATGCAGAAAGCAGCCTTGTGGCCACTGCTGGCCAACACAGCCGCCAGCTAACCTGGAAGTGGACATGGCCATGAGGAAGATGGACCAGAGAAACAGCTCAGAGTTTCCAACTTCTGTGCATGTCCCGGTGTCTTGTGAAAAGGGGCTGGGGTGACTAACCCACCCACCGGCCGGTAGAGCTGAAATAGCTGTTCAATTTAGAGCCAAGGAGAGTTCCAAAAACGCATGCAGATTCCCTTGGCCTGTATATGTTAGGAAGTTTCTACAAACACGACGGATCAGAAAAAGAGAGAGAAGAGAGGGGGGAAGGGAGTGTTTTTCCATGAAAAGAGAGCACCTGTCCACTGCCCCTCCGAGCGTGTTCTCAAGGTACCGTCCACATGCACAGGCTTAAAGCTAACAACCCTTGTTGTCTGTGTCTGGAGAATTAAAAAGTCCCCGATGCAGTGAGTGTTTGTTTGTTTGGATTTGGATTGTTTTTTACTTTATTTGTTTGGTTGGTTTGTTTTTGTTTTGTTTTGTTTTTTACTGGCGTCCTCCATTCAAACATTGACATAGGTAGGGATTTCGTTTGTGCTTTGATTCTCAGCAACTATGGAAATAACTTCCTGGCAAAATGGGAAAACAGAAACAACAGAGGAAAGAAAGGAGACACAGAGTTAGTGGTCATGAAGGGCGATGCGCTTGACAAGAGCGGAATTCTTTTCCTGACGGGTGGCAAGCAGGTCACCTGGAGCCTCTGGGGGCTGTTTTCCTTAAATTGCAAAGTGGGCCCCAGCAGATCCCCGCTTTGGCGTTGGAGGCGGAGTGGCGTGTCTTGCTCTTTGCAATCGGAGAGATGAGTCACCGGGTTGAGCAGAAGGGGAGGGAGGGGAGGGTAAAGCTACTCTCCTAAGAGAAAACGTGTGACACTTACTCATTTAATGACACTGGAAACAGAAAGGTGTCAGAGACTTCGCAATGTCCTCGCCAGGGAGGGAGGGCTGCTTTGATCAAGTGAACCCTCAGACCCCGTGGAAAGGGGATTGGAAAAACCAAACGACCCACAGAGAGGCAACCTAGAAGCGCCAGCAGCGGATACACAGGGTGAGCGCCTGTCCGGGCTTGAAGACAGAAATCCTTTTTCTTTCCAACCCAAAGCCATTACGCATGCATCGCCCTGTCTCCCCAAATGAGAGAGAGAGCGCTGTGAACACCGGACACCCCGACGTGGCTGCAGTGCTTCTGATTACCTCCAGCACCAGCCAGTCACTGCGTTTACATGTCCCCTTCAGACAGCCACGGGAATGACTGTCCGCTCTCCCTTTAAAGACAGGGTGATGTCTGCGTGTAGGCACTCAATTTCCCTCCCAAGTGACAATCTTATCGGGGCCTGCTAGGTGGCTTGGCATCATCGCATTAGAGTGAGACATGAACGGTTACATAGGGATTTATCCGCCGGAGTCAGCACTGCAGGGTCTAGGTGGGTACAGTTACGGCTTCAACTCCTGTTGCCAACAGACAGGAGGAAACAAGAAGAGAAATGGGTCACCATGGTGGCCTCGTCCACTGGTCTCGCTTCTTGGGAAATTGGCTCGGCCCTAAATCACAGGATCTCGCAGACCCCCTGGAGACTCTATTCCTAGCTGTTGGATTTGGACGCTTACGTCACAGGCTCTGCTGGTATATAAGGAAGTGCATTTTAACTCTTCTAGTAGCCTGGCCTCCATGATTGCAGCTAACCGTCCAGTCTCTCTCTCAGGAAAGCCAACTCCTGGGATGGTCTACAAACTCGGTCCCTCTCGTCCTTAAAATTCTCAGGTTCTATATTTTCTGGGGGATGATTTTTAGATTACTGCGAGATTTTTTTTTTTTTTTTAAATCGCAGGGTGACCGGGTTGTCACTCCTCTGCTAGTCTCCCTATGTCCCTCCTCCAGTGAGGGCGATCAGTGGGGACTGGGGGAAGCAAGTCATGGTCATGGGAGGCATGGGGAGTCCCAGAAACCTCGAGGGGTCTCAAGGCGAGGCTGCCATATCTCATTCTGATCATCATGTACCCCATCCCTCATGCCCTGCCCGGCCCCCCAGGCCACGAGGGCCAGCCTCTGGGGCCAGCCCTTCCCGAGTCTTGTCAGAGCCAATGTTTGGCTCTTTGCCCCAGAAAGCTTATAGCCCAAGTTTCGAACAAGGCGTTTTTGCAAAAAGAAGAACAAAGCCATGAGGGGGTGGGGGGTAACTAGCCAGGAGCAGGAAGGCTTTTTCCCTCCGAGGGGAGGAAGCAGGGAAGGCGTTATCTTAGCTGCTTCTCTGAGGGATGTTAGCGCAGGAAACAGCGGTTACGGCAAGCCAGATAGAGGTTAGAGAGAGAGTCAGCTGCCGACTACTCAGGCTGCGGCGCTGACAGCTACTGGGAGTCATTTACCTAGGAGCTGGGATTCCACCTTGTCATCTACCAGCGGGCCAGGCCTCCTCAGTTCAGTCTGAGAGAGATGCGGCCTGCTTTCAGTGGGACTGACTGGACTGACCATCTCCCGTTCTTTCTCATTTTGCATCTGGGCATAAACATTAATCCCGGGGATCTTCCTAAAACATTAACAGAAACCATCACTGCCAGGCGCGGGAGACGGCCTTCACTTCAGGACGGCCTTCACTGAGGGCAGAGGGTGGGGAGCCGAGGGCGGAGGCGCACGTACCTTTTAAACTTGTAGATGACGAACACGGCCAGCCCCACGAACACCACGGAGAGCAGCATGAGCATGGCGGATCCACTGTGGGTCGGGGTGAGGTCGATCAGTGGGGCTGGGGGGGAAAGCAAGGCACGGGCATGAGCAGGGGCGTGGGCAGGCGGGACTCTGTGAGAGGCTCCTGGTGGTCACCTGGAGGCATGGGGAGCCCCGGAAAAGCTTGGGGGACCTGCATAGAAGATGTCGCCAAAACCGGTTTGACTCAGTGGAGAGAACGTTGGCCTGTGGACTGAAAGGTCCCAGGTTGGATTCTGGTCAAGGGCATGTATCCTGGTTGCAGGCACATCCCCTGTAGGGGGTGTGCAGAAGGCGGCTGATTGATGTCTCTCTCTCATTGATGTTTGTGGCTCTCTATACCTCTCCCTTCCTCTCTGTAAAAAAATCAATGAAATATATTAAAAAAAAAAAAAAAAAGATGTCACATAGTTGACATGTGGATGTGTCAGAGCTTGTCCTAGCTTCCAGAATGCTCCAAGCTGGACTGCCACAGAGGGGCAGTGAAGCCAGATTACTTGAATTCAAGGCCAGCTCCACCATGAGCAAAGTGTGGGATCTTGGGAAAGTCATTTCAGCTTACTGTGCCTCATGGGCTGAGAGGAGAACAGCAGTGCCTATCTCATGGGGCTTTGGCCAGGATCCAGTGAGTTAATGCAGGCAAAGCACTGATAACAGCGCTAGGTACATGTCAAGTCTTCTATAAATATTAGCATGTATCACTACTGCTGTCACTATTTCTTCTAATCAATATTTATAATAACACCAGAGGCCCGGTGCACAAAATTCATGCATGGGGATGTGTGTCCCTCAGCCCAGCCTGCACCCTCTCCAATCTGGGTCCCCTTGAGGGATGTCCCACTGCTGGTTTAGATTGGGCCTAAACCGAAAGTTGGACATTCATCTCACAATCCAGGACTGCTGGCTCCCAACTGCCCCCTGCCTGCCTTCCTGATTGCCCCTAACAATTCTGCCTGCCAGCCTGATCACCCCCTAACCACGCTCCTGCCATCCTGATTGATGCCTAACTGCTCTGCTCCCCTGCCAGCCTGTTTGCCCATAACTGCCCTTCCCT
This sequence comes from Lasiurus borealis, assembly GCA_004026805.1. NCBI lineage: Eukaryota > Metazoa > Chordata > Mammalia > Chiroptera > Vespertilionidae > Lasiurus > Lasiurus borealis. Next base: position 39,001 of record PVJN01013481.1, read on the forward strand.
GCAGGCCCGGTCACTCCCAACTTCTCTCCTCTGGTGGCCTGGTCACCCCTGACTATCCTCCCCTGCAGGCTTGATCTCCTCCAACTGCCCTCCCCTGATAGCCATCTTGTAGCAGCCATCTTGTGTCCACATGGGGCCAGTCATCTTTGACCACATGGGGGCAGCCATCTTGTGTGTTGGAGTGACAGTCAATTTGCATATCACTTTTTTATTAGATAGGCTAGAAACCTGGCACATGGTTGGGGGCTGGCTGGTTTGCCCTGAAGGGTGTCCCAGTTCAGAGTGGTGATTCCCTTGGGGCATGAAGTGGCCTGGGTGAGGGGCCTGTGGTGGTTTGCAGGCTGGCCATGCACCCCTATTCCCAAGGAGAGGCCATGGTATCTGGGATTTGTTTATCTTCTATAATTGAAACTTTGTAGTCTTGAGTGGAGCCAAGCCACCTGCTTGCTCCGTGGCCACAGCCATTTTTGTAGGGATTTATTTATCTTCTATAATTGAAACTTTGTAGCCTCAAGTGGAGGCCAAGGCAGGCCAGGGCTGTGGAGACTTGGCTTCATCCATTGCTGGGGCAACTCAAGCCTCCTCCTCTCTCTGTAGCTGCATTCATCTTGATTGGGTTAATTTGCATACTCGCTCCTGATTGGCTGACGGGCATAGCTTGTGGGTGTGGCAGAGGTACAGTAAATTTGCATATTACTCTTTCATTAGATAGGATACTTAGTCAACTTTCCTATAATCTGAATGCAAGCTTTTCCTTCTAAGTAATGCAGATATTTAGGAAATCTACTAAAAAAATGTGTATATCAATTATCAACTTTTTTCTCACTACTATCCCAATTATTGTTATATGAAAGGAAGAATTGAAAAGTACTCACAGAGCACACTAATGTTGTTTACACACAGAAAACTGGTAGCTTAGTGAATATATCTCAAGGACTGGGGAAGGGGTGTGCAAGCGGGTGTGGTTTCTACAACCTCTGGAAGCCCTGATTGCTCATGACAGGAAACAGCGGCCTTCTAGGCAAGCTGAATTCACCTCTCAGACTAAACAGATGCCTTTGCTACCATAGAGGATTCTCCCGCCCCGAGTTTGCCCTTAGACTACAGCTCCAGGGGAAATCTCTCTCCACTCCCAAACTTCATCCACCCCAGGGCCAAACCTGTTGTACTTTAAAACTTTGTTTCCAATTAAATTCTTCCCTCTTGAAAACTGACATTTTGCAAAAATAGCATAACTCAAGCATAAAAGATAAGCAACATGTATCCCTTAGAAGCCTGAGTGCTGACCTTTTAATGTCCATCAACTGAAGCAAAGCCTGATACTCGGAAATGTGGATGACCTTTAAGCGTGGCTTTTCTCTGTTGAGAGCCAAAAGTGCAAAGTTTTGGTCAGAAAGTTCAAAAGCAGGCGACTGTAATTCAGACAGTCTCTGATAAGACTCGAGGCTGCTCTGGGCTGTGTGGTTATCCTTTACTAGAGGCCCAGTGCATGAAATTCATGCACAGTGGTATGTTTTCCTCGGCCCAACCTGCACCTTCTCCAATCTGGAACCTTCTGGAAGGATGTCCAACTGCCCATTTAAGCCGGATCCTACAGCTGGCTCCCAACTGCTCGCCTGCCTGCCTTCCTGATTGTCCCTAACCGCTTCTGCCTGCCAGCCTGATCAACCCTTGCCAGCCTGATTGATGTCTAACTGTTCCCCTGCCAGCCTGTTTTCCCCTACTGCCCTCCCCTGCAGGCCTGGTCCTCCCACCCCTGAAATGCCCCCCGCTGCTGGCCATATTGTGGCAGCCATCTTGTGTCCAAATGGGGGCAGCCATCTTGTGTGTTGGAGTGATGGCCAATTTGCATATTATTCTTTTATTAGATAGGATAGAGGCCTGATGCATGGGTGGGGGCCCACTGGTTTATCCCTAAGGGTGTCCCAGATCAGGGTGGGGGTTCCCTTGGGGCATGGGGCAGCCTGGGTAAGGGGCCTATGGTGGTTTGCAGACTGGCAACACTCCCTAGCAACCCAAGTGGAGGCCCTGGTATCTGGGATTTCTTTATCTTCCATAATTTAAACTTTGTAGCCTTGAGTGGAGACCAAGGCAGGCCAGGGCTGCGGGAGCTTGGTTTCCTCCATTGTCAGGGGCAACTCAATCTTCCTGCTCTCTCCAACTCCATGGCTGCCACCATTTTTTGTTGGGATTTATTTATCTTCTATCATTGAAATTTTGTACCCTGAAGTGGAGGCCAAGGCAGGCCAGGGCTGTAGAAACTTGGTTTCCTCCATTGCTGGAGCAACTCAAGCCTCCGCTCTCTCCATGGCCACAGCCATCTTGGTTGGGCTAATTTGCACACTCGCTCCTGATTGGCTGGTGGGCATGGCTTGTGGATATAGTGGAGTGATGTTAATTTACATATCAAAGGCTAATATGCAAATCAACTGAATGGTGGAAGGACCAGTCACTTTGATGTGCACTTACCACTAGGGGGCAGATGCTCAATGCAGGAGCTGCCCACAGGGGGAGTGTCACTTAGCCAGAAGCCCTGAGCACAGCAGTGGTGGTAGGAGATTCTACCGCCTCTGGGCAGTGCTAAGGATGTCCGACTGCTGCCTTAGCCATCAGTTGGACATCTCCCAAGGGCTCCCAGAATGCGAGAGGGCACAGGCTGGGCTGAGGGAACTCCCCTCCCCTGAGTCTACTAATTTCATGCACCGGGCCTCTAGTTGTAGGATAACAGCCCAGCCACTCAATAACCCCTAGGTATTATGAAGTATATTCCATACACCAAATCATTTGGTGAAAACAAAGTCAAGTGCTCTTTCCCAAAAATAGGCTCAGTTGTGTTAGTAGAATCGGTCTTTAGGAAGCACTACTATGAGGCACCCCAGTGATTCTCTCTCCTCTGTAAGTCAAGCAGCATTTAAGCTGTGAGGTGTGAGTCTGCAGATCTGTGTGTGGAAGATGCAGGGGAACACCCATGGCACATGTGGCTTTAGCTGGAAATCATAGAATAGAAGTCTCTTTCAGATACTTAGAAAGCACAGGGCCATCAGCAAAGGAGTCCAGAAATACTTCAGAATTCCTACCCAAATCAGGGCAGAGAACATCTGTTAGTCACAGACATTAACATTGACTCATAAATGGAAGGCAGGGCCTACGGTCTCCACTGCACAGACAGGAACAATGAGATCCCCATTGGTTAATGTTATTCCAAGGGGGTCAGACTAGTAAGTGGAAGGAATAAGACTTGACTCCAAGTCATTTATCACACACCCAGCAAACATGTATGAGTGTGCATGTGTGCACACATGTTTATGCGCACGCACACACACACACACATACTTCATATATACTCAATCCTGGGCTTGCATTTCAGTGAGGGATAGCAGAAATTTTAAAAGATAGTTTTAGACAGAGAATTAAGGCAAAAGCAAAAGCACAATAAGCAAATGAACAAATGGCACAAGTTAAAATATTAAGTTTTAAAGTCATAGATCATACACTTTGAAAGTTGGATGACATGTAAACACACATGTATGTATATTATGTGTGCCTAGAGAAATGAAGTCTATGGATCCACCACCTGTTTCCATGACCATAAATCCACAGACGGTATTATCATTTCCTTTCTACCTTCATCCACTCCTCACAACCCCCAACCACCGGATTATTTAGAAGCAAATCTCAGCTACCTTATAAACTCATATACAACTCTACAAGATAAGGTCTCTTGCTCTCTCCACATTATCATGATTAAGGAAATGGTAAGAGGAAGATATATTAAAAGCAATCTTCTAATGCAAACCTTTACTTTGGGAACAAATGGAGACCCAGAGGGGACGAAGATGGTCAGGATAGTTATTTGCTAGACTTCGAATTCCTAGCTGAAGGTTCTTTTAGAATAAGCAGAATATCAGTGTTGTGGTGCAACTAGGAAGAATCTTAAGCCTGCTTTAAAGGGTTGGCATTTGAAATAAATGAAAAGCTTAAGAGAAAAAATTACTTTTGACTAGCCTCTCTTCAAGACAGAAAGCCAACACACACACACACACACACTCTCTCTCTCTCTCTATTTCCCTTTCCTTATCCCATCACTAGCTTAACTCTTCCAATTCTAAACCATTCTCGCTCAAACCGCATTCCTAAGCTAGCGGCATTGATACTGTTTAGTAATTAGCACATTATTTGGGGAAATGGGTTTCTGTGTCCCATGTTCCAAAACGTGTGCTGTCTTCTCCCTCTCCCACCCCTCCTGTACTTCACAGAGGCGGCCAGCGGCCAGCAGATGCGGTGGGCAGAGGCGGGAGGGAGAGCGATGCCATTGCCCTCTATGTTCTCGCTGCTCTGCGCCTGCATATAAACAAGACATTATTGGTCCGCACAACAGCAGCTGCATGTCTTAGTCTGCCCAACACTTAGGTGCGTTTGTATGTTTTGCTGAGGAGTGGAAAATGGTGATAAATGGGCTTTAGCTTGTTGTGTGGAATTAGCAAAACTTAATCCCTCTCCAATTGCAGCATAAACAAGGTGGAAGCAGAGGGGAAAGTGCTGAGCACTTTATCTGCCATTATTCATGCACGGAGCAAGAAGGACAGGGCGGCACTGCAAGTCACTGGATGTTTCTCAGTGTGGGAGCCGGCAAACGCGGTTCTAACATCCTGTGAGAACTCAGACACGCACCAAATTTTCACCTCCTGTGCATGAACACCTACATTGATTATAATAATAGACATGCTGACAGAAATAAGAATAGTTTTGATATACAGTGAGGGCTCAATAAATGGTCACAGATTGCATGTGTGAGAGCAGTCAGAATTCCACATTTAGGGTGATTTCATTGATAGATATGGTCCCTTTTGTGGAATCAGATTCTGACTCTTCCACTTATGGGCTAAGTGGCTTAAACTGAATCTCAGTTTCCTCATCTACACAATGGAATCAAAACATGTTTATTTTAGAAAGTTGTGAGAATAAAGTAAGATAATATTTTTAAAGACCTAGCATAGTGTCTGGTGCATGACCAATATATTTTTTAAAAATATATTTTTATTGATTTCAGAGAGGAAAGGAGAGAGAGAGAGACATAAACGGACACAGAAACCAAGATGGTGGTAGAGTAAACACCTGAACTGCCTTGCACAACCAATTCAAAACTACAACTAAAAGACAAAACAGACATCATCCAGAACCACCGGAAGGCTGGCTGAGTGGAAATTCGACCAGTAGAAGGGAAGAGAAAAGCACACTGAGACTCAGAGGAGCTGTGGATGTAAAGGCAGAGGTATGGAGGCGCTCAGGAGAGGGCTGACAACTGAGTACGCAGCTGTCTTTTTCAATCAGGAGGGAGACACAAGTTCCTGACTGCTCTGAACTCCAGTTCTGGGCAAGACTCTGGGGACCCAGACTCATTCGGGGAGAAAATGGACTGTCTGGCTTTCTCTCAGAGGTGCTTGCGGCAATCACCAAGGGACAATGAAATGTGGGGGACCTCTTAGGGCAGGGTTGACAGTCAGCCATTGCTGTTTGCTCCACCCTGAGACTCGCCCCACCCCAGCAGAGGCTTCTGCATATGAATGGCCTGGTCCTTTGAAATGTAAACTTACCTAACAAACTGCAGCTGAGTCAGAGAGACCCAGAACATCCAAAAGAGGCCCAAGACTCCACAGCAGCTTGCACTGCTTCAGAGCTGGGCCTCATGGGGACACCTCCAAAACCCAAAAGAAGAGGAATCTAGATCTTTCCGAAGCTCCTGCTGGGTGGCCTCAGGCAGAGGCTATATTAACACCTCCCTGGAGATCCAAGAGCCAGTGTACCCAGGGGTCAGAGTGAAACCATCCAGATTACAACTCCTCAGATCCATAAGGGACACACTCAGGGGCAGAATCAGCGATTAACAAAGCCCCATTAAAGCAAGTTTTGCCTCATAAGATGTCTCTAGCACTGACGTTCTCCCATCATAGACACAGCTGATCTTCACAGCCTATGGCCTGGAGGTCAATTCCTCCTAGTGATACCAATAGTAATCAAGGCTTAACTACAACAAAACTGCACACAGCCCACAAAAGGGTGCACCAAGAGTATCCACCTCAGGTAACTGGGGAGGCTGAGCCACTGGGCACTATAGGACACCTAGCACACAAAGCCACTCTATCAACACAGGGAAGCAGCCAAAATGCAGAGATAAAGAAATAGGTCACAAATGAGAGAAATGGACCTCTGCCTTTACTTCCGCAGCTCCTCTGAGTCTCAGTGTGCTTTTCTCGTCCCTTCTAGTTGTAGAATTTCCATTTCTTTCATTTGTGACCTATTTCTTTTGAACTTTATATAGAGTTCAAAACCACGGTTATAAGGTTTATCAAGAATTTTCTAGAAAAGACCAATAAATTTAGTGAGACACTCGAAGATATGAAAAAGGACCAACTAGAAATTAAGTATACACTGACTGAAATAAAGAATAATATACAGAGATCCAACAGCAGACTAGAGGATCGCAAGAATCAAGTCAAAGATGTGAAATATAAAGAAGCAAAACACCCAACTGGAAAAGCTAAAAGCAAAAAGAATCCAAAAATATGAAGATAGTGTAAGTAGCCTCTGGGACAACTTCACATGTACCAATATCCAAATTATGGCGGTGCCAGAAGAGAGAAAGTAAGATATTGAAAACCTATTTGAAAAAGTAATGACTGAAAACTTCCCCCACCTGGTGAAAGAAATACACTTACAAGTCCAGGAAGTGCACAGAACCCCAAACAAAAGGAATCCAAAGAGGACCACACCAAGATACATCATAATTAAAATGCCAAAAGCAAAAGACAAAGAGAGAATATTAAAAGCATCAAGAGAAAAACAATTAGTTACCTACAAGGGAGCACCCATAGGTGATTTCTCAATAGAAACTATGCAGGCCAGAAGAAAGTGGCAAGAAATATTCAAAGTGATGAATAGCAAGAAGCTACAACCAAGATTACCCAGCAAAGCTATCATTCAGAATTGAAGGGCAGATAAGGAGCTTCACAGATAAGAAAAAGCTAAAGGAGTTCATCACCATCACAGCCAAACCAGTATTATATGAAATGCTGAAAGGTACTCTTTAAGAAGATGAAGAAGAAAAAGGTAAAGATAAAAATTATGAACAACCAATACATATCTATCAACAAGTGAATCTAAAAAATCAAGTGAATAAAAAATCTGATGAAGAGAATAACCTGCTGAATATAATAGAATCAGGGCTATAGAAAGGGAGTGGACTGACAATCCTTGGGGGGCGGGGGGGAGGGTGGGGAAGTATGTGGGGTGTGAGGGAAGAGACTGGACAAAAATCATACACCTATGGATGAGGACAGTGGGGGAGGGAAAGGACATGGGGTGGGGTGGGAACTGGATGGAGGGCAGCTATTTGTGGGGAAAAAGAGGAAAAAACTGTAATAATCTGAACAATAAAGATTAAAAAAAAAAAGAAACATAAATGATGAGAGAGAATCATTGATAGGACTGCCTCCTGCATGCCCCACACTGGGGACTGAGCCTGCAACCCAGGCATGTGCCCTGACCAAGAATCAAACTGTGACCTCCTGGTTCATAGATCAAAACTCAAACTACTGAGACACATCAGCTGGGCATGCCCAATATCTATCTATCTATCTGTCTGTCTGTCTGTCTGTCTGTCTGTCTGTCTGTCTGTCCGTCCATCCGTCCATCCATCCATCCATCCATCAGGCTAATATGCAAAGTGTCTCCTTGGAAGTTCGACTGGGAGACCAGAAGTTTGATCACTTACTATGACATGTGCTGATACCAGATAAAAATTATGAACAACCAATTCCTAGGTTCTGGAATCTTCTCTATATTTTATATGTATTTCCCTGTCTTCTTTTTTCACTGCCAGTTTTGCTTGACTATCTGCTTTACCCTCCCCTTGGGAAACAGTGTCATCTAACTACCATTTATTTCTATCCTGATGCATGTTTGTGTACTGCCCATGAGTTGTTCATCTGCTCCCTCCCTCCCCCTTGACCACTTCTGCCCAAGAGTTTCTAGTACATCCTCAAGCCCATCCAGTTCAGGCCAGTTACCCTGTGCTCATTTCAGGCCCTTTCATGAGGCGGGAAGTCAGAAAATGTTGAAGACAGACTCCGTTAGAAGCTAAGGAGCAACCTCATTGCGGGTCCCTGACACATTTATGAAAATACAGTGGTACCTCGAGATATGAGTTCCGTAACCTTGAGGCGTGGGACACTATGAGATGCTCGAGTCGCGGTAAACTGGTGGGTCCTGTGCAGCCGGCCAATCCGCGTGATTACTCCTATCTCAAATGTTGCTCGTATTTCAAAGCAAAAATCGCTCGCTCGACAGCTCGTATCTCAAAAATCTCATATGTTAAGGCACTCGTATCTCGAGGTACCACTGTATCACATTCCATTTAACCACACTGGGGATAGGGATATGTGTAGATATCTTCACCTCTATTATTACTTATCATAACATCACAACAGCTCAATAACTGGCAGAAGCCACTGGGTCTATATGTCTGTGAAAAAGCCTAATTATTTATGGAGGGGAAAAAAAAAAAACCTGTGTTTAGTGTTGGGAAAAATACAATTAGCATGACTTTCCTCACAAAAGCCTTGCAGATGACAACTGTGTAAATAATAAGACAACCAGAGACTAAAGAGACCGATCAATTTATTGGCTGTGGAAGAATTTCACTAGTACTAATTGCATCCCTAAATGGGAAATGTCACTGCAACAATTTGTTTCGCTTTACAGTTCAGAGCTCCACAAACTCCACAATCTGGCATCTGCAGCGATAACCACGTGGCTCAGATTAGATCGCATTTTCTAAAGCTTCTTGACCACAGTGAATTCTACCTTAAGTGGCAGGGGTCTTCCTCAGTGTGAAACCCTCCCACCGGATTCGCAGTGTGCCCTGACCTAGGCTGGAATCCTGCCTTCCTTATCCCCTCCCGCGTTTGCTCATAACACAGCCAGTGCTAGCAACGGCAGCCTGGAAATATTAATTCTCTAATATCTCTGCGATGCTATCTGTTTTATTACACCTGAAAAAGGAATTAAACCAGTCAGCAGCCACGATGGATGGAGGCCGAGATAACGGTTTTATGAAAAGCCCACACATATCCTTGACAGAGGACAGTTTTCCTAGAACAGAATGACTTACGCAAGACAACTGCTAGGCAGACGGGAGGGGGCGCGTGCAGTTGCTGCATTATTATTGTTGTTGTTGTTGTTTTGATTCAACCTGGGATTTGAGGCTCTTCCCTTGAGAAATGGTAACTGTTCTCTTTTTAAAAGCGTGCATCTTGCCGAGACCGGTTTGGCTCAGTGGATAGAGCGTCTGCTTGCGGACTGAAAGGTCCCAGGTTCGATTCCGGTCTGGGGCATGTACCTTGCTTGCGGGCACATCTCCACTATGGGCTCGCAGGAGGCGGCTGATCGATGTCTCTCTCTCATCAATGTTTCTGACTTTCTATCTCTCTTCCTTCCTCTCTGTAAAAAATCAATAAAATATATTAAAAAAAATAATAAATAAATAATAAAAAATAAATAAAATAAAAGCGTGCATCTCAGAAACACCAGGAGGGCAGGAACCCCACTGAAAAGCTGAGGGTTGATGAGCACCCTCATTCTCCAAGACGTGTAGAAAGATGGTGAGATGCAGATGGATCATTTTCTGCTCCTACCGCCACATTAACGGCATCTAGAAAACATCATTTGTTTAACTTGCATAAAACGCATGGCTCTCCAAGCACATCTGCCACTAAGACTCCAGCGCAGCTCCCATCATTTGTCAG
>PVJN01013482.1:0-48682 GCA_004026805.1 Lasiurus borealis
GAGAGGGACAGGGAGAGGGACAGGGAGAAGGTCAGGGAGAGGGGCCAGGGAGAGGGACAGGGAGAGGGACAGGGAGAGGGACAGGGAGAGAGTAGGCTGCATGCTTCAGACACTGCCGCTCCCGGGGCTGAGAGAGGCGCAGTTAGCACTGCAGAGCCTTTGTGGGCTTTTCAAAGATAAATGATGATGATGATGATGATGATGATGATAAAAGAGATGCGGATCTACGTAAAGTGACAGTTGAAGAGAGCTGAGAGAAGGTCACACACACACCTCCCTGTGTAACCGTGACCCAGGCCAAGACAGAAAGCTTTTACCCGCCTCCCCTCCCCCTGCCCAGCGGGGCCCCCTGCAAGAGCCCCCCCACACCCCTCCAGGGTCCCTGCAGGATCCATTTCACAGGCAAACAATGTGAGGAGCTGGGGGGGGGGGAAGTAACACCCCCTCATCTCCACCCCGACCACAGGCAGGGCCTCCCCCTGGGTGCAGGGCGGAGGGCGGAGGGTGGAGGGCGGAGGGCCGGGCGGGTTCCTGGCCGAGGATCAGAGGTTTGTCCTCCCGCCAGGCCTGGCTTCTGGGGCTGCGTTCCGTTCCGCAGACAATGAGGCCCAGCTTCCTCGGGTTTGGGTTTGAGCCGCCGCCTCCTAGTCCCAGGAGGGATCCCCACCCAGGGTCCCCTCTGGTCTGCCATTCTGGGGGTGCACAGCCCCCAGCCCCGAGCACTGAGCTTTCTGTAAAATATTTTTATTGATTTCAGAGGGGAAGGGGGGGGGAGAGAGAGAGAAAGAGAGAGAGAGAGAGAGAGAATCATGGATCGGCCGCCTCCTGCACGCCCCACACACAGGATTCAGCCCGCCACCCGGGCCTGTGCCCTGACCGGGAATCCAGTCATGACCTCCTGGTTCATAGATAGAAGCTCAACCCCTGAGTCGCGTGGGCCAGACCCCAACAGCTTTTTGACAGGAAGACAATTCCCCTGAGGTGGGGGGGGGGGGGCAGGATGGTCGGGGTCCTGGGTCCTCAGAACCATCCCAGGAGCCAGCCTGCACAGCCCCCCGCCGTCAGAGGCTGTTATGCCCAGAGTTCAGGGTCCCCAATAATCAACCACTAAGGAGCCTTTTCCGATGCAAAAGCAAAGAGTCTTTATTCGAACCCGGGTTTGGCTCCCAGCCTCTTTCTGGCCCAGCAGCGAGATGAGAGAGCAAGCTGGGCGGGAACAGTGGGTTCTATGGGGCAGGATAATTAGGGGGCTTAGGGAGGTGACGAGGGTGACAGAGATTGGTCACTTGAATTAGGGTCTTTCTGTGGTTCAGCCTTATTAGGACCCTCGCTGTGTTCCTGGAGCTTCATTGGTCCATTCGGGTGGTGGTCGGGGAAGTTAAGACATTGGTGGCACACCTGTGGCCCCTCCCAGCAAAGGGAGGAGGTTTAGGCAGGGGGCCCAGCCCTATAGGACAAGATGGAGGGGAGTTCGTTTCCTTTCAAGGTCAGAGGGGCTCCGGACTCTCCCGTGCTCTCTGCCCGTCCTGGCATGACATCCCTCTCTCTAGGAGCCGGGCCAGCCCTGCTGGGCCCATCTTTGGTTTAGACTCTAAACTTTAGAGAAAGGAGGGTTTGGCCCTTTGGATGGGAATGTCCCTCCCTCCCCTCCCCACCCTCAGCCACTGTCCCCGGCAGCCAGGGCCGCGGGCTCTGAGAGCCTCTGGCAGGCCGGCTGAGGGGGGCCTGGGACCTGCCAGGTGCTTCATGATTAGACATGGGCTGTGTGTGTGTCTGTGTGTGTGTGTGTGTGTGTGTGTGCAAGTGTGTGAATCCTTGCCCTAGGATACTTCTCCGTTAGTTTTTGGAGAGAGTGGAAGGCAGAGGGAGAGACGCAGAGAAACGTTGATGTGAGAGAGACACATTGATTGGTTGCCTTCCGCACTTGCCCCGCCCAGGGCCCGGGATCGAACCTGCAACCCAGGCACCTGCCTTTGACCCAAATCCAACCTGGGACCCTTCAGTCCGAGGGCTGACGCTCTGTCCACTGAGCCCAACTGGCCGGGCCACAGACACACCTTCCTTCCCGTCTCTCAGTGCTGGGTGACCGCCCGCCAGCGGGGTGCGCGGTGGAGGAGACAGGCTCAGAGAGGGAGACTGCTTGCCTGCAGCCGTGCGGCTGCCTCGGGAGGCGGCCCAGGACGCCATGCCCGCGGGGTCCGGCTCCAGAGCACGCGGCCAGCGTCTTCGCCCTCCGATGACCAGTCTTTCCCTTGGTCTCTGTGCTGGGGGGCCAGCCAGACTCTCCCTGCTGCCCCCTCCCCCGAGGCAGGCCCCAGGGGGGCAGGCACCAGTGTTTCCTCTCCCCCACGTCCCCGGGGCACCCCTGGCAAAGCAACAGGGGCAAGATCCCTACCTTTGCAGCAGCCCCGAAGCCGGGGAGTGGGGATGGGGGTAAAGGGGGCGGAGGAAGGTCAGAATTTTGAAAACGGGGCAAAAGAGCCTTCAGTGCTGTCGGTGGAGGAGCCGGTGGCTCTCCGGGAAGTTTCTGGAACGAACAATCCAGCTGCTAGCTTGGGAGCCTCTTGGGAAAGGGAAGCGATGGTCCAAGGCACGGACAGGCGTGCGTGCATGCGTGCGTCTCCTATGGCTGCGCAGCCGGTGACCCCCAATTTGGTGGCTTAAAGCAACACAAGGTGACCATCGGAGGCCAGCTCTGGAGGCTGGACGTCCAAGGTCAATGTCATTGGTGGCTGGAGTCAGTGTCCACAGGCCGATTCCTCCTGAGCCCTGGAGCCAAGCCATAACAGCTTTTTTTTTTTTAAATATATTTTATTGATTTTTTTACAGAGAGGAAGGGAGAGGGACAGAGAGTTAGAAACATCGATGAGAGAGAGACATCGATCAGCCGCCTCCTGCACACCCCACTGTGGAGATGTGCCCACAAGCAAGGTACATGCCTCCGACCGGAATCGAACCTGGGATCTTTCAGTCCGCAAGCCGACGCTCTATCCACTGAGCCACACCGGTCTCAGCCATAATAGCTTTTTGATGAGGAAGACAGCCACCTCTGGCAGTTCCCCGAGGTGGGGGGCAGGGTGGCTGGGGTCCTGGTTGCCAGTCCCTCTGCTTGGGGGGGGGGGTGAGAGGTGGGGGGGAGGGGCGGGGAGCCTGCAGGGGGCCTCCCTTTTCCAGGCGGGAGTCTGCCTCCTCAGCCTCACCTCCTCTCTCCCCTCCCTCTTACTTGTCTCCACAGGACAGCCCCGCCCGTGGGGAGTTTTACGCTTCTCTGAGCCAAACCGTTGACACCTGCCAGGGAGCGAGGTCCCGGGCTCGAGAGAGTAGCCGCTCGGCAGCTGGTTGGGTGCATTTGCAGTGGAGCAGAGACAGAGGCAGGTGAAAGGAAGCGGGAGGAAGCGAGTGGGGGCCCAGGTGGAGAGAATTAAGGGTGCGTGCTCCCTCAGGTGGTACTGCTTATCTGCAAGGTGTGGTCCCGAGTGCCTGAGGCAGAAGGAAGCTTTACTAAAAGCGTACCTGCCTGGTGCCGGGACGTGACTACCAGGACGTGTCCCGTTAGGGTTTGGGGCCAGACACCCTGGGAGGTAACTTTCCATAGAACACACCCCCTTTTTAAAATATATTTTATTAATTTTTACAGAAAGGAAGGGAGAGGGATAGAGTTAGAAATATCGATAGGAGAGAAATATCTATCAGCTGCCTCCTGCACACCCCCCAATGGGGATGTGCCCACAACCAAGGTACATGCCCTTGGCCGGAATCGAACGAGGGATCTTTCAATCAGCAGGCCGACGCTCCATCCACTGAGCCTAACCGGTTAGGGCGCCGCCCCCCCTTTTTTTATTTGTTTGCAAAGTCTACGCTGCTCTGTTAAGAGGACTTTTGTCATTAAATTGGATTCACCCAAATAATCGAGGGTGGTCTCCGAATCACAATATTTTCACCTAACCCCATCTGCAAAGTCCCTTTTGCCACGTACATAGCCACCGGCTCGGGGAATTAGGATGTGAATGTGGGGGGGGGGCGTTTTTTCAGTCTCCCACACATAGCAAGGGCCCCTCGACGGCGGGTGGTGTGGCTTGGGTGTCCAGGCCGAGCCGGGCAGATGGCTCAGTGCTTTTGCCCACCTCCTGCCCTGATGCTCAGGGAGGCGAGCCCAGGTCCGCGGCGCCTGCCACCTGTGGGGTCCTGCCAGGTGCCCCACTTTGCCCCTCCACTCCCCCCCTTTTCCCCCAGAAGGCAGGCGCAGCCTCGCAGACACATGAGACGGATGAGAAGGTTAAAGAGAAAGCCACAAATGGCATCGCTCTAGCTAAAGAGTGCCACACCTGTATTTCATGCCAATCTCAGTGTGGTGTCTGGCCGCGCCCAGGAGAGCGGCTGTCCCGGGGGCCCTCTGTCCCCGCCTCACCCCCATGGGAGGGAGAGGCGGGTCTGCCTGGCAAAGCCTTCCCCTTCTCTTCCCGAAAAGGAGCCCGCCCGGCCTCAAAGCTCATTTCTTTCCCACTTAGCTCCCTGCCCCCTCCCCGCACCCCGGTTCCCGGATAGAAACCCCCTGGGTTTTGTTCAGCCCCTTCCAGCTGCTCGGTGCGAGGCCGCCCCATTCGGGCCAATTAGATCTCCGAGTTTACTCGGTGGATTTTTATTTTATTTTTATTTTTTTTAACAGGAAACAGCTTAGAAAGGGGGTGAGGGCCGGCCGGGGGGCGTGGCCGGGACGTGGCCGGCTCCCCGCGCTGCGCTGCCCGCACCTGGGCCAGAGTCCTGCCGCCGCCGCCGCGGGGAGAGGGCGGTGCCGCGCGCGGACCGGCCCCCTCGCTCCGCCCGCGCCTCCCGCTCCGGACGCCGCCGCTGGCCCCGCCGCCTCCACCGCAGAGCGAGCGCCGCCGCCGCCGCGATGCCCGCCCCGGCGCCGGCGCTGAGCGGCCCGGTGCTGCCGGCCTTCCTGCTGTGCAGCGCGCTGCTGGTCATCAAGATGTACGTGGTGGCCGTCATCACCGGCCAGGTGCGGCTGCGCAAGAAGGTACATGCCCCCCGTGCGCCCCGTCCCGGGACCCCCATCCCCGTCCCGACCCCGCCGGCTGCGCGGCTCCCCTCCGGGCCGGGGTGCGTGCGCGCGCGGAGCCGCCAGCCGGGCCGGTGCCTCTGCCCCCGGACGGACGGCTCCTCCGCGCTGCGCCCCGGGTTTCGGGGGGCGCACCTCCCGGCGTCTGTTTTGGGAGGTTTCCCCGCTCGCGGAGCCGCCAGGTGAGCTCCGGGCACGACGAGGCAGGAGGCGCCTGGAGTGCGCTCAGCTCCGGGGAGGGAGACGGCGCCCCGGCGCAGATCTGAGATGAGATGGGAGGGGTGGGGTGGGGAGGGATGGGGTGGGGTGGGGACCGGGAAAGAGGACCCGGGCGCTGGCAGTGGAAATTCCCAGCCGCCGCCAGGTCACGGCAAGCCGCCCGGGTCCCGAGGCCAGGCGGGCGCTCAGCGGCGCTCCCGGGAGGTTTGGGGAGGGATTCCTTCCCCGGTCCTTGTCCTGAGCCCAACGGGGTGGGGGGACCCGGGTCACTGCTCACACTGCCTGCGGGCGGCTGGTTAGACCAGAGAGGCCGGGGCACCTGTTGCTCCCCGTCCAGGTGCTTCAGTGGAGGAGTCCTTCCTGGAAAGTGTGTCCCCCTATCTCCCCAATCTCCTCCCCACTCCCCGCTTCCTCCAGGTAAAAGGTCAGGTGGCAGGTGAGGCTGGCTCCGGCATCCTCCGCACCTCGGGCTGGCCTGGGGCTGGGCTCGTCGCCTGTGCCCCGTGGAGGGCCGGGTGGCCCGGTGGTGCCAGGAGAACTAATTCAGGGCCCGGGACAGAGTGAACGCTCCCCAGTTGAGTCCTCATTACTTGCAACAACTGGGTCCCTTCACGGGGAGCCTCCAGGGCCTGCCCCTCGGCCACCTCGAGGTCGCGTTACCGGAAGGGGACCAGACCCTGCCCCTGGCCGGGCGCGTGTGGGTTCTGGACTCGGTGCAGGAGGGTTTCACAAGGCGAGCTGAGCCGAGCCAGTGATTCCGAGAGGATGTTTATTCAAACCGGGGCAGTGAGACCGGCCGGTGGCGAAGCAGCGGGAGGGCCCCGGCGGGCGCCGCCCTGACTCCGCAGAAACGTTAGGGCAGCGGTTCTCAACCTGTGGGTCGAGACACCTTTGGGGTCCAACGACCCTTTCACAGGGGTCGCCTAAGACCATCGGAAAACACCTATTTCCCATGGTCTTAGGAACCCACACACCGCTCCTCGGTGTAGCAAAGTGTAGCCATGTAGTTTACTGTTGTCCTAGGAAGACTGTTACCCATGCTACACCACGATTCAAGACAAAATTTCATTTATTTGTAATTAGAAATAAATATTTCACAATATATAATTACATATTGTTTTTGTGACTAATCACTATGCTTCAATTATGTTCAATTTGTAACAACAAAAATACATCCTGCATATCAGCTATTTATATTACAGTTCATGACAGTAGCAAAATTACAGTGATGAAGTAGCAACGGAAATAATTTTATGGTTGGGGGTCACCACCCCATGAGCAACTGTCTTAAAGGGTCCCGGCCTTAGAAAGGTTGAGAACCGCTGGTTTAGAGGGAAGAAGTGAGCCCAGCCAGGCTGCTGTCAGCTCCCTGGGGCGTCGGAAAGGGGGTCTGGGGGTAGCTGCCGCTGCCTGTTGCTCCCCTGGTGGTGAGGACCGTTCCAGTGCAGAAGAAAGCGAATTCACTGGCCGGGGATGGGAGGGGTGTGCCCCCAGGAGGGGCAGCTGGCTTCTGGGTCCTGAGGGTTTCCTGCTTTCCGGAGGTGGGTGTGAGGGCCGCCCCGGGGTCTCGATAGAATGAATGCTCAGCAGGTGTGTCCTCTCAGGGCCTCTGTCCCCAGGACTGGCTGGCCCCCCAGCAGTAGTCACCAGGCCTGGAAGCTGGGCTGGGCTCACCTGGTTTTGCCGCTTTTCTGGGCCTGGAGCCGAAACTCCTCGAAGCCTCGATGTTATCTCTGGGAGGGGGGCTCAGGGGACGGACGGTCCCAGCTGCAAGGCCAGGCGTCGGAAAGGGCAGGGGAGGAAATGCCGCCTGGGATGGAGGCCCGGCACCGGTTTTGCCCTTTGCTGGGCATCGGGGCTCCCTCCCTCCGTCTGGTTCGTGTTGATGCATCCTCCAGGCCTCAGCTTTCGTGGCACTGCCTCCGAGAAGCCTTCCCAGATCCTCAGATGGCCTGTGAACATTCTCAAGGCTAACCTTGTCTCCAACCTTTCTTTCCTCACACACGCCACCGGGTCCTTCCTGGTTTGTCTGACTGTGAGCTTCTCAGGAGCAGAGACAGGAGTGCCTCAGTTTATTACAAGCTGCTACAGACCAGGCAGCCTATAAACAGCAGAACGGGGTTTCCCACCCTTCTGCAGGCTGGACGTCCAGGGTCCAGGCTCCGGCAGATTCGGAGTCTGGGGAGGGCTCCCAAGTGGCCATCTCTCTCTGGGTCCCCACATGGCTGGAGGGGCTGGGGAGGTCTCTGGGGTCTCCCCTTCCAAAGGCCCCACCTCCAAATACCATCACCTGGGGGTGACGTGTCAGCGTTTGAATTCCCGGGGACACACACAGTCAGTCCCTAGCGGCCTGTCCACGCGGAGTCTCCAGCACGGAGCGCAGAGTGGGAGCTCGTGGGTGCTGGGGAACGGACGTGGAGGTGACCGCTCTGCCCAAGGCCCAGGCGGCCGGGCCGTCCGTCCATCGCGTGAACGGTCACTCTCAGCTGGTATATTTCAGGCCTTCGCGAACCCCGAGGATGCGCTGAGGCACGGAGGCCCCCAGTATTGCCGGGAGGACCATGACGTGGAACGCTGCCTCAGGCAAGTACTCTGGGCCTGAGCCTGCCCTCTCTGCACAGGGGGGCGCGGGGGGCATTGGGGGGCTGAGGCCTTGACCTTCCTGACTGCCCCTCCCCCAACCCAGGACTGTTCTGCTTTACTCGTTGATTTGATTTCTAATTGTTGGAAAGTAACAGGCTGATGGCAAGGGATCCAGGTCAGAGAAGGAGGTTCCGTGAACAGGCAGGCTCCGTGCCCCCTCCCCCCAGCTCCGGGCCCCGCCCAGCTCTGCTCACCCCCAAAGGACCGCCCACTGGTCTGTCCGGTGCCTGCTGTCACCACCGCAGCGGTCGGTTCACGTCAGCTGGTAGGGGGACCGTTCACAGTGCCGGCACCGGTCCGTCCGTGATCACTCTGTGGAGGGGGGGCTCTGGGCTCCCGGCTGAGTCCCTGGGATGGGCATGTACTTCCTCTTCCTCTTGGGAACAGAACCCCTCATTGGCCTCTGTCCGTACATGTGAGCAAACTACAGGTGCAATCACATGGTAAGAGACAGTGCCCGGCCAGCGTGGCTCAGTGGCTGAGCATCGACCTGTGAACCAGGAGGAGGTCAGGGTTCCGTGCCCAGTCAGGGCACATGACAGACTGCGGGCTCCATCCCCAGGGCGGGGCGTGCAGGAGGCAGCCGATCCATGATTCTCTCTCATCACTGAGGTTTCTATCTCCCTCTCCTTTTCTCTTTGAAATCAACAAAATATAGTACAGCTGTAACCGGTTTGGCTCAGTGGATAGAGCGCCAGCCTACGGACTGAAGGGTGCCAGGTTCGATTCCAGTCAAGGGCATGGACCTTGTTGCGGGCACATCCCCAGTAGGAGGTGTGCAGGAGGCGGCTGATCGATGTCTTTCTCTTATCGATGTTTCTAGCTCTCTATCCCTCTCCCTTACTCTCTGTAAAAAATCAATAGTATATATATAATATAAGTATATATAGAGAGACAAACACACTGCCAAGCACTAGGTGAAAATTTATGCTACATCTTAAAAAAAAATTAAGCCACATCTTGGTTTCATTTTGCGGTTCTTTCTTCCGAGTGAAGTTGAACATCCTTTCCTATGCTTAGTGCCCCCAGTCACTCAAAAACGATTTTTCTTACAAAAATCGGAACTACCATTGTCGACAATGTGGGTAATGTTGACAGTACATGGCAGGTGAGGTGGGGAGGAGGGCGTGGGAGGGCAGCCACCCGTGATTCTGACCACTGTTAACTTTGTCTTCTATCTCTTC
The DNA here is from genome assembly GCA_004026805.1 of Lasiurus borealis. NCBI lineage: Eukaryota > Metazoa > Chordata > Mammalia > Chiroptera > Vespertilionidae > Lasiurus > Lasiurus borealis. The sequence goes on from PVJN01013482.1 coordinate 9,109, forward strand.
TTTGTCTTCTAGGTCTAACTCTTTTTCATAAAATCGGGCATGCGCCGTATACCTAATGGGGAGGAGGGTGGTTCTGCTGTTTGTCAGTTAACGTTATTTCATGAGCCTTTCAAAGCCAGGAAATAGTACTCAGAAATGTTTCTTGAAAAAATAATGGCCGTGTGAAAACCCCATCAGAGACTACGGGTTAGGGGTCACTTTCCTGTCACCCGTCTCAACGTTGGATTTCTGGGCAGCTTCCCCGGGGAGCTGGAGTGAGGGGTGCCCCTCCCGGGGTGGGGGTTGCCAGCGGGGTTCCTTGGAGCCGTGGGGAGGATGGGGAGAAGCCCGCACACACACAGCGTTCCTGCGTCACCGGCAGAGGCGGGTGGGACACTGCTGGGCAAGAGAGAATTTTCTCAACAGCAAGTCTGTTTCTTATTTTCTGACCGTTTTCCTGGCCGGGGAACAAGCATACATACTTGTGGCTTGAAAACGACAGAAACGTGTGACGTAAGACGCGGAATTCTTTGCTCTTTCGCCTTTGCTGGTGCAGCTACGGTTCGTGGCGCTTCGTATGGATCCGTCACCCAGTCAACACTTAATGAGCACCTACTGTGTGCAGGGCCCTCAGCGGAGACCTGGTTGTGCTTTAGTGAACGGAAGCCTTTCCCATACTCCAATCCGCCCTGGGGACCCCCCCCCCGGGGCAGTGGAGGACATGAGGGGTCCAGACAGCAGCTGCCAAGGAGGGGTAGCCCCCGCCGGCTCCCGGCAGCCACCGAGGAGAGGTTTGCTTCTCCAGGACTCGGGGGTCTGGGTAGCCCCACCTGCTTGTGGCGCCGGAGGATCACCCGGCTCCCAGGCGCTTGGTGATGTTGGCTGGCCGGAACCAGGCCGGCGAGAGACATCCCCACCTGCCCATCCAGGTCCTCCTGGCCAAGATCACCCGCCCCCGGCAGTAGTGCTGGGGGAGACGCGCTCCGGCACCTTTAGGGCACCTCTTACGTCGTGATGGCCTCTATCCAGTGATTATTGGGGACCTGCCAGGCCAGCGCTGGGGTCCTGGGCCCCCGCCCCCTCACTTCACATAAATAACACCGTGGAGCCCTGAGGGTGCAGAGCTCAGAGCCACATCCTGTGGCCCCTCCCGGGGAACTGGCTGGAGCCGGGTTCCAGAAAGGAAGACGCCCCGGAGGCGAACCCGGTTAAACATTAGACCGGCCTTCACGGGCACAGGAAGGCCCTGGGGTCCCGGTTCTCCCCAGTCCCCGGCAGTGCAGTGTGTGCGTGTTGGGAAGTTCTGAGTGTGTTGGGGAGGCTGCAGGGAGGGGGTGCCTGAGGGGTCCCAGAGAAGGAAGACAGACAGACTCGCGACAAGCTTTGCGCCGTTCTGACTTTGGGGTGTGCAGACCTAAGCCGTGAACTGCTTTGCCAGGAGGCTGGGCCCCCCAATCCCACCCACCGCCTTGCTTTTGGGGGTGATGAGCCGAGGCCCAGGGAGGGAGGGGACTCTCAGACTCAGCCCCTCCCCCCCGGCTCCCCCTGTCCACGGCACTGGCAAACGCTTGTTCATTTGGCCAAGGTGGCTGAGGGCCGGCGGAAGTCTGGCGAAACCCAGAGAGGGTGTGGAATGAGCTTTAACACGCGGGTCCGAGACAGGACGGGCGGCGGGACGATGGGGCCGAGGGGGCAGCGGGCTTGGGCCCTCCTTCCTGCTCAGCGGCAGGCGCTGCACGGGTTCCGGCCGCTGGGCCCTGCCCGCACCTTCCAGGAGGGACCGCCGCCTGCGGAGGAGGGAGAGGCTCGAAGGCCGCGCGCTCAGGCCGCCCAGGCTGGCACGGCTCTGCCCCTGAGGCCAGCCCTCCGCCCGAGGTGCCCAGACTCTGCCCTGCCCCTGCCTTTACCGCTCGGCAGCCTCTGTGGCCTCAAACCTGCATTCAGGGGAATCGCCAGCGGAGTGGGGGCCAGGGCAAGGGGCGGGGGGACCTGCTGGGGCCGCCAGCGTCGCCCTGGGGGGTAGCGAGGTCTCCCCTGCCCACCCAGCACTGTCACCGGTGCGGGAGGTGCAGCCGGTGCTGCAGGAGGCCTTCCTGCAAGTTGAGTCTCGCGGGGACTGGCCTGGGGTGACTTCACCTGAAAACCGTTCTGGGAGGGACAGGTTTTGCCCGAGCGGCCCTGGTACGTGACTCTGGCCGCGTCTCGGTTTCCTGGCGTCCTCCCCAATTTTCCCTCGTCTCCCGTCTTTGGGTGTCTCTGTTTTCGGCACCAACGCTGTGGTTTGAGGCAAACCAGAGGGAGGAGGAGGAGAGAGGAGCAGGCCACCCGAGGGGCGGGGGGCTGGGGGCCGAGCCTCAGGCTTTGTCAGCTCCCAGCCCCCCTCCTTCCTCACCTCGGCCTCTGAGCCTTCCAGGCCCATTGCCATTGCCGGTGCCAGGAGTGGGGATCAGCACCCCCGGCATGGCTTCCCCACCCCCCCACCTCAGTCCCACTGGGCAGAGAAGCCTCAGTGACCGGCTCCCTCCCTAACCTTCCCCTCACCTGTTCTTGGGGTTTGGCCACCTCTTCTCTCAGCTGCGTTCCACAGAAAGACTCGCTGGGGGACCCTAGACACTTTAAGACAGCGGTTCTCAACCTTCCTAAGGCCGAGACCCTTGCATCCAGTTCCTCATGGGGTGGTGACCCCCAACCATGAAATTTTGCTACTGTGATGCATCGTGATGCAAATATCTGCATTTTCCGATGGTCTTAGGCGACCCCCAAAGGGGTCGCGACCCACAGGTTGAGAACCTCTGCTTTAAAGGAAACCGAATGAGTGGGTTTCGGATGCTGGTGGCGATTCCCCTGTCGCTTTCAGAGACCCAGGCAATCGGACACGTCTCCTTAGAGCAGGTGTCCGAGAGCCGGGCCGGGCCTGGCCTGGAGCAGAGCCTGTAGCCCAGCGGCCCCAACGCCGGCCTGGGGGCGCATCGAGGAGGAGGAGGAGGAGGAGGAGGAGGAGGAGGAGGAGGAGGCAGGCGGGGGGAGAGGACGATGCCGCTGGGGAAAGGGTCGGCAGAGGAGGGAGAAGAGCAGGACCCGCGAGAGAGGGGCGGCTCCGGGACAGAAGCCCCGGCGGTCTGCGGGGGGGCAGGGCTGGGGTCAGGCCCTGGGCGTCGCTCACGGCGGGGTCGTGGAGTCAGGCTGACTCAGCGCACGCAGCCCACGTGACGGCCGTACTCATGCGGGTGGCATCATCGCGTGGGCAGGCGCGCCACATGCTGGGACAGACGCACTGACGTCATCTGAGATGGGTTTTCCCCGGGTGTCGTCCCTCCGGAGCCTGGGGGGCGGGCGTCACCTCGCAGCCCTGCCCCAGCGGGTGGGGCCGTTTTACAGGCGCTCAGCCTCCTGCCCGTAACTCACAGGAGCGTGAGGGACTTGGGGCGGCCGGTCCTGGTCCCCCTCCCCCTCCTTCCCGCGGCCAGGATGCTGCAGGCCTCCTCTGTGGCCCGGCAGGCCACGTCCCCACCCCTCGCTCGGCCACCGGGAGGCTGGTTTTCTGGTGGCTTGTCCTGTGCTCGGGGTTCCAGAGAAGCAGATCGGGGAGACTGGCAGGGACGGGGTCCTGGGGAGCCCCAGGCTTGGAAAGAACCACCCCCTCTCCCCCCGCCAGGCTCGGCCTGTTCACAGGGCTGCTGCTTCAGCCGCCCCAGGCGCCAGCTCGGGGGTCGCCGCTCGCTTCTGGGGCAGCTCCTGTCTGGCCACGACTGGACCTGAGTCGGTGGCCAGGTCCCAGCGTCAGCGTGTCCCCCAAGCTGCCGCCCGGCTCACCGCACCTCCTCTTTCCCTCCCCATCCCCCCAGAGCCCACCGGAACGACATGGAGACCATCTACCCGTTCCTGTTCCTGGGCCTGGTCTACTCCTTCCTGCAGCCCAACCCCTTCGTGGCCCGGATGCACTTCCTGCTCGTCTTCCTGGGCCGCGTGGTGCACACGGTGGCGTACCTGGGCAAGCTGCGCGCGCCCATCCGCTCCCTGGCCTACACGCTGGCCCAGCTGCCCTGCGCCTCCATGGCCCTGCAGATCGTCTGGGAAGCAGCCCGCCACCTGTGAGCCCGGGCCTCCCCTCGCGGTTGGGATCGGCCCCGGGACCCGCTGTCCTGGCCACCTGCTGCGCGTGGCGCCTGGCCCCGTGGCCTGTGTGTGCCCGTGGACGCCTGGGTGACGTGGCCGCTGGGAACCGTTGGGAGGTGGCCGTCAAGACCGACGGACAGCGGCTCAGCCCGCGTGGCTCAGGGATGGAGCATCCACCTCTGAACCAGGAGGTCGCGGTTCGATTCCCCGATCAGGGCACGTGCCCAGGTTGCCGGTTCGATCCCCCGTGGGGGACATGCAGGAGGCAGCCCATCGATGATTCTCTCTCATCCCTGATGTTTCTCTCTCTCTCCCTCTCCCTTCCTTTCTTCAATCAATAAAAATGTGTTTTTTTAAAAAAGATCGATTGCCGAAACTGGTGTGGCTCAGTGGATAGAGCGTCGGCCTGCAGACTGAAAGGTTCCGGTCAAGGGCATGTACCTGGGTTGCGGGCACATCCCCAGTGTGGGGCGTGCAGGAAGCGGCTGATCGATGTCTCTCTCATCGATGTTTCTAACTCTCTATCCCTACCCCTTCCTCTCTGTAAAATGTCAGTAAAATGTTTTTTAAAAATAATAAAAATAAAATAAATAAAAAAGATCGACAGACAGTCCATCCTGCCACTCGAGTAACAGCTCAGAAAACATTGCGGCATCGAAGTGGCAGCTCAGTGCCTAGCCCTCAGGCCCTCGGGGTGCAGAGCTATGGTAACCCCGGACTTCTCAGACCCTCCCAGAGGTTCTGGTTCGGCCCGTCTGGAGGGGAACCTGCGCACCTGCATTTTTAGGAGTGACACCTGGACTCCCACCTTGGTCAGGCCTGGGAGCCCCGCCCATTCCCTTCAGCCACGGTGTGTCTGCCATTTCTCTCCAGGGGGCGCGTGATGAGGTGGGTGGGGGTTATGCTCCTTCCTGCCCCGTGCTCCCCGCCTTCCTTTGCCGGATCCTCCCTGGGGCAGGTGCCAGTGGGATGGGGGGGCCATGGTAAGGTTGGCCTCCTCTTCCTGAGGCTGCGGCCGCTCCTCAGGGCTGTTAGCCAGGACGATGGGCTTGGAGTGACCAGCCTCTTAAAGGGACTTTCTGGTCCCTCGGTCTCTGCAAGGTTTGAAAATCACAAGTGTGCCTCCCCCCTCCCCCAGGGGAATGATGGGTCTCTCCCAGGCTCTTGTCCTGGGACATGGGTGGCCCTGTTCTAACCACTGCGCCCTCCCAGCCCTGCCCTTGTCTCAGCACTGGGAAGCCTCTCTCTGCACCATGTCCACCTCCCACTGCTCTGCAGCCTCTGAACTTCCCCGGGGACTGATGGAGTGGGGGTGCCTCCTGGGGGCACCCTGGGGGCTCCGGGGACTCCAGGCCTCACTGCAAACCCTGGTGAGTCCCCACCTTCCAGCGCCAGGACCGCAGAGCCGGCAGCGGGTAACGCTGCCCCCTGGTGGTGAGATGAACCTGCGCTCTTGATCCACAGTGGCCGTTTGGAAACAGGAGGGGCACAATCACGTTCGGAGTGCCTGCTGTTTGCTCTGACTGCCCACCCGGGGCATGGAGGGCTTGGGAAAGGCGGGGAGGGGCAGGACCCAGATGCTGTCCAGGGGCCGGTGGCAGGCGCTGGAGTAACCTTTCCCTGTCCTGTCCCTGGCAGACTTCGCCCTGCAGGATGGGACAGAGCTGGCTGGGGCTCCTGGGAGCTGCTGGGCCTGTGTCTTGACACAGGCCCCAGGAGGCAACAGCTAGTGAGCACAGCAGGTGAGCCGCCTCAGGTAGGGGACTGAGTGCCCTAGGCCACCCTCTGAGGCCAGCGTGGGCCCTGGTACCCTAGGAGCCAGGTGCTCTCCCGAGACACCCGAGAGGGGACCCTGAGGCCCCGTCTGCTGACCGTGGGCACCGGTGAGTTCTGGCCTCACCCCTTACTCTGCATCACGTGCTCCACCCAGACTCGAGCCGACCCTCTGGGGTGGCCTCCTCCCGCCCGACCCGGGGTCAGAGGTGACAGGAGGTGGAGGGAGGCCGCTGGGCTGCAGCCCCTGAGCTGAGACAAGGACTTCGGGCTGAGCCCAGGCCTGCGAGGCTGGAGCCGCCCCCGTGGGGCCTGGGAGGCTGGGGGCAGCTTCTCCGGGCCGAGACCACCCACAATCGCAGGTCCCTGGGAAAATCACCGTTCACCTCAGGGCTTATAGCTTTCCAGACCCTCCCACCCTGCCTAGTGAATCTATACACGTGCATGCTATACGCAGTGTGCATGCTGTATTTACATATGTGCCTATGACGTACTCGCATGGTTACCCTGTTTGTGTTAAGACGTGTATACATGGCTGGGCCGGTGCATCCCCTACAGAGAGAGGCTGAGGGAGGTCCCGCCCACCCAGCTGCTCCCTGGAGGTCCTGCCCGTGGCACCTGGGCCACCAAGGTTGCGTCTCTGCGTAGCGGTGCCACCCAGGCCTTGGAGAAGCTTCCCTCTGTAAAGCCTGATCAGGAAAATAAGAGAGTTTTCCCTTCCACGTGCCCATACAAAGTCGGAACCTCTGCTATGGCTGCCGACCTGGCCGGGACTCTTCCCTGCGGTGTTTGCGAGGTTGACGCTGGAGGGTGACCCTCCTGGGAATGCATCCTCACCGGCAGGGAGGGGGTGAGCAGGAGGGTCCCTGCTGCAGGGACAGGGGAGGGAGGGAGTGTGTGCAGAGTCTGGGGTGGGGGATGAGGGGTTAAAGGTGGACAATGGGTGATGGTGGAGCCCCAGACACCTGGCCGGGTGCTGGAAGTCCCTGGGAGCACCCTGGAGCCAGAGGAGGCGTGAGGCAGAGGAGGGATGTGATCCAGGCTGGGTCTTAGGGCAGGTCACCTGTCAGCTGGGCAGAAAGGCCTGGGAGGAGTAAACGCCGAGGCTGTGGCTTTGGTCTGGCAGGTATCGGGAGCAGAGGCTTCCTCTCCTCTGCAGAGGGTCTGGGGTTCATGGGCAGAACGGGGCCCAGCCCCAGGTGGCACCGCCAAGCGCCAGGCCCCCCACCCAGGTTAGTTTTCTGTGCCGGGTTACAGGTGGCCACAAACACAGTGGCTTAAACAACACCATGATGACCTTCCCGTTTCTGAGGGTCCGCTGCTCGGGGCCTCACAAGGCTGACGTCTCCCTGGAGACCTCAGGGTCCCCTTCCGAGCCCATTCTGCCAGGTGGGGGGCAGAACTCAGTGTCAGACTGAGGGCTCGGCTGCCAGACGCCACCCCGCCCACAGCGGGCACCCCGCTGGCAGCACGCTGTGCCCCTTCGGCACCGGCAGGAGAGCATCGGAAGGAAACACCTGAAGCTTCTGTTAGGGTCTCACCTGGTCAAGTCAGGTCCACCCAGCGTCTGCTCCCTCTGGATTCGAAGTCAACTGATTAGGGACCTTAATGACATCTGCTCTGTCCCTTCATCTTTACCAGGTTCTCTTGAGCCCCTGAGCCACGGGGGCCGGGGTCCCTGGGCAGGGCAAGTGTGAGGTTCCCCCCGGGACAGTGGGTGTTTTGACTTCCTCAGACTCCTCCCACCATAAACACCGAGGCCCCCGTTTATGGAGGGGGGGGAGGGCGTGCCAGCGGCCCTGGCAGCGGCTTAGGTTTTTGTCCCCATTTGCAGAGCGGGAGGACCCAGGCCAGGGAAGTGCCCCGCCCCAGGGAAAACTCGGGTCTCCGTGTCTCAGGTTCCCCAAGAGCCAGGCTGCCTTTCTTTCCTTGTATCTCTCTCAACCTAAGTCCCTGCATTTCAAACAAAAAGGAAAAAAGCAGCCGAAACCAGTGTGGCTCCGTGGATAGAGCATCGGCCTGCAGACTGAAGGGTCCCGGGTTCGATTCTGGTCGGGGGCATGTGCCTTGGTGGCAGGCATATCTCCAGTGGGGGGCATGCAGGAGGCGGTTGATTGATGTCTCTCTCTCAGTGATGTTTCTAACTCTCTATCCTTCTCCCTTCCTCTCTGTAAAAAGTCAATAAAATATATATTATTTTTTTAAAAAAGGGAGGAGCAGAAACACACAGGGCCCGCTCCCAAACCCCCGAACACAGGGCAGCAGAGGGGGGCTCCCGGGTCCCCCGGCCGGGCTGGGCCGTGGTGCCTGCCCCCTCCTGGAAAATTACACCCCGCCGGGTGCCTGCCGGGAAGCTCCCCAGCCTGTAATTAGGGCCGCCGTGCGGACAGCAGTGTTTGCATATATTTTCTCTTACGGGGGAGCCCCCACCCCCACCCCGCAGCGCCCCGGGGCCACATGTGTCAACAATTAAGCGGGTTTGTTTTTTCTAGAGCGCTGGGGAGGAAATGACACGGACATCCCAGCGCCCCACGGCCGGGCACCGCCTCTGTGGGAACCGGCCCCCGGCTCTTTCCGAAGCCGCCTTCTGGGGGGACCCGCCTCCCAGGCCCCCGCCTGCCCCATGGGACCCCCTCCCTGTTGCAGGCCAGCCGCCTCCACCCGGCTGTGCTTCTCGGCACCTCCCTTTGGGCTGCAAATAGCAAGACGGGATGTGCCTCCCTCTGCGCCCCGAGTCTCCTCTGGCTTGGCCGCACCTGGAGGGGGGAGGGGGCCGTCCCCTCGTGCTCCCGGTTTGGTGCTCAGACACTCTCTTTGGCGGCCCCTGGGTGCCGGCCCTTTGCTGGGCCACCCCAGGGGGGCCCCAGCTCTTGTCCGGGCAGAGGGACAGGCCAGCATCTTCCAGAGACGTCTCCCTGCAGGTCTCCCCTCCAAAGTGACTTCCTTCCCGGTGCCTCCGTCCGCCCCTGGCCTCTGGCCTCTACCCGCTCTGTCAGCCCATCATCCCGTCGCCAGCCCATGTCCCCTGTGTGTCCCGCACGCCACCCAGACCTGCCCATTCTGCTCCCAGCTGGCTCCACCTACTGCCCCCGCCGCCTGGACATCTGCGCACACAGCTTCCTCCCCACACAACTGCCCTCCTCGGTGGCTCCCCCAGGGCCTTCCCATCCTTGTCTCCTTCGCCAGAAGCACTGTCTTCCCTCTCCTCTTTGTTTAAGGAACTCTTCTTCATCCTTCACCCGGACACCTCCTCCGGGAAGCCTGCCTGGGTTGCCTTAGACGAAGTTGGGGGCCACAGAAACCCTCGGGGTATCGGTGGGGTCCAGGGCGGGCTTCACCCTCCTGTCCGTCCCACTCCCCGCCCCTTTGGGCTCTGCAGGCGAAGGAGACGGCGTCCGGGAGCGGCGGACAGGGCAGTGCAAGCCCCCGCAGGCCAGACCCCCGGGCCTCGCTGCCCGTATCTGCCCGCCCACAGCCTTTGGGGGCTTAAGCCATTTTTTATTTCTTATCGACAAAAGCTATTTGGTTTCAATACACAAAGTAAGTGAGGTCCTTGCTGAGCTCCTGTTCACCGTCCGGCCCGCCCCTGCCAGGGTCCCGGGCGAAGTCTCAGGTCGGGGGGCGGCCGGGGCCGGGGGGCTGGACTGGCTCCGGCGTCTCCGCAGCCTCTCGGCCCGGGGTCCGGCCGGAGGGAAGGGCCGGGCGAGCCGGACGGGAGCCGGACGGGAGCCAGACGGGAGGCGGCCGCTGTCCCGCGTCTGTCTCTCCTCGGCGTCCCCCGGGGGCAGCGGTCCGGGGCTCAGTTCACGGTGGGCACCTGGCTGTGGTGCAGGCTGAACTCCTTGGCCTTGAGGCGGAGGCTGGCGATGCTGTTGGCCATGTTGACCCCCGGGGCGGCCGGGCTCGAGCCTCCGGGGCTGTAGGGCGGCACTGTGCTGGGGGCCACAGAGGACAGGACCCTGTGCTGTGGCTCTCCGTCCGGGCCCCGCCCCGGCCCTCCTGCCCGCCCTCCTCAGTACCCTCCCCTGGGGGTGCCCTCCCCGGGGGGTGGGGTGACGGGGCTGCAGAGATGCCCACGGCCACCAGCCCGGGGCCCGGAGCCGCCTGGGGATTGGTGGGGACTTCTCGCTGGACCAGGAGCTTCAGAGAGCAGGGCCTGGGTCCCTCCACCCCGGTGCGGGCACGGGGTGCGCGCAGAGGACGGGGTGAGTGTGCCCACGCCCGGGTGTGGGTGCCTCTCAGGGAGTCAGGGGGGCCTGGCCAGCAGGGAGACAGGCCGGCATCACCAGGCCTCACTGTGTCCACCAGGACCCGGGCCACAGCTGACTGCTGGGCTCCCCTCACAAGGCCTCCAGCAGAGCCGCTCACAGACGAAGGGGCGAGTGGCGCCCCCTGGAGTTGTGGGGAACAAACCCAGCTCCCTGGCCCCCTCCCTCTTCCGTCTCCCCCTGCCGCCTCAGAGCCTTTTTCTGGGGGTGACCAGAGAGAACGGCCCCAGGACTTGGCCCTGGACCCCAGTCAGGCCCCCAGGGCCCCAGCCAGGCCCCCCAGGACCCCAGCCAGGCTCCCAGGACAGGGAGGCCCTGGTCCCAGTCCTCCAGCCTCTGTTCCTGGCCGGGAGGGTGGACGCAGGGGGAGGGGCTCTCGCACCTCAAAATCCCGCGGGATTCCAGCTGCCTGAGAGCAACACGGTTTCTTCCCTCCCCTCCAGACAGGTCTCTCCCTTCTGCACATCCGTGTGCACATGCATACACATGTCTTGCCCTTCCGCACATCCGTGTGCACATGGATACACGTGCACATGCACACTCCTGCGCACCCCCAGGCACACGTGCGCCCTCTCAGCCGTGCACACACACGCACACATGTGGAAATGCACACCCTCCTGTGCACACATGCCCACGCTCACGCAGCACACACATGCTCCTACGGAACCCCCGCGTGCACCCCCGAGAGCACGCGTCACACACCTGCCCACCTCCCCCTTGGTGTGTCCCGGTGCCGGGGATGCCGGACGGAGGCTGGGTCCTCACACGCCCGGGGAAGGGGGCGGCCCTCACCTGTAGGGGGACGAGGCCGTCCAGGAGAGATAGTCGGGGCTCAGGGCGGTGGGCCGGGGGGCCACGGGCTGCTCGACGGCGGCCTCCTGGCTGTAGGGCTTGAGCAGCGAGGCGGAGCGGCTGGCCAGCATGGCCCGCTCGTTCCGGCGGAACTTGGCCCGGCGGTTCTGGAACCAGACCTGGCGGGTGGTGAGGGGAGGAGAGAGGAGCGGGTGCGGTGGTTGTGCAGGGGACCCAGGTCCTTTGGGACCCAGCGTGCGCCCGCCCCGGACAGGCAGCTTCCCCGGTCCGAGCCTCGGCGTCCCCATCTGGAAAGTGGGGTGTGGGCCATGCCTGCCGCTGGGTAAGCGTGAGCCGGAGAATGGGCGCGGGAATGAATGGAGGACGTGGCTGCTGGGAGGTTATCAGGAGAGGTGCCTGCTGAGCGCTCAGCTCCGAGCTGCCCGCCGTGAACACTGAACACTTTAAAACGACTTGATTGGCTGGAACCGGTGTGGCTCAGTGGATACAGCGTTTGGCCTGCAGACTGAAAGGCCCTGGGTTCGGTTCTGGTCAAGGGCATGTACCTGGGTTGCGGGCACATCCCCAGTGGGAGGCGTGCAGGAGGCAGCTGATTGATGTCTCTCTCTCATCGATGTTTCTAGCTCTCTATCCCTCTCCCTTCCTCTCTATAAAAAATCAATAAAATATATTGTAAAAAAATAATAATAAAAAAAATAAAACGACTTGATCGAACCCCTTTGGGGCAGGCACCAATGCAGTCACCCCTTAACTCTCAGGAGAGCCCTATGAAAGACACCTGCAGAATCCCGTTTTGCAGGGAGGCACAGAGAGGTTAAGCAACCTGCCCTGGGTCACACAGCTGGTAAGGGGCGGGGCTGGGATGGGAACCTCAGGTTCCGGCCTCACCTCGGCAGCCCCTCCCCCGGAGAGAAGGGGGCTCCCCGGCCCCTGGGGCGGCCCGGCCGGCATCGCTCACCTGCACGCGGGCCTCGCTGAGGTTGACGCGCCGGGCCAGCTCCTCGCGCACGAAGGCGTCGGGGTAGTGCGTGCGCTCGAACACGCGCTCCAGCGCCTGCAGCTGGCTGCTGTTGAACGTGGTGCGGTTCCGGCGCTGCTTCTTCTTCCGCTTGGCGCTGCCGCGCCCGGGGCTGGGGCACTCGCCTGCGGAGGACGGGGCAGCGGGTCGGGCGGAGGCCGAGGGAAGCTGGCCCCTCTGGGCCGTGGCTCCCAGCGGAGGGCGGTCTGGCCCGGGGACATCTGGCAACGTCCGGAGACGGTTTGGAGGGTCCGACCGGGTGGCACCGTCAGGCTGGGGCGCCTGCCGCTCCCCCAAACCGCACCGCCGGCCTCGCTGTCCGCAGGGCTGGCCCCGCTGTGGCCGCGGCGGCGGGACCGGCGTTCGGGGCTTTGCTCGTGGGAAGTGCTGCTTGCGAACACGGGGACACGCACAGGGAGGGGGTGGGGGTCGGTGGGGGCTGCAGGGCTGTGGGGGGGGGGAAGAGGGGGAGACCAGCGAGCTGCCTCCTCTCCTGGACGGCTCAGGCTTCACTCCCCGCCCCGTCCCTCTGAGCACAGGCGCCGACGGACGGACGGATGGAATGCCCCCCTCCAGCGGGAGGAAACCCTAAACCAAAGCAGCAAGGGCCGGAGTGCTGAAAACGGGGTGATGAGCAATAGGCCACGCGGGACGGGAGCTTCCGGAACATTGCAGAGCCCGCATCTGCGCCCCTCCGGGCTCGGGCACCGGCCCAGCGCGGGAGGGACGGCGGCCAGAAAAGGAGGCTTTTTTCGGGAAGTTCCAGAGCACTCCGCAAACGGGGGGCGCTGGAATGAGAGCCGTTTTGTGGGCGCCGGAAGCAGCCGCCGCCCCCTCTTTCCCCGAACGGTGCCGTGACGTGGAGCAGCCACTCTCACCCCAAAGCACGCGCTGCCCCCCCCTCCCAGCCCCAGCTGCGCCCACCGCACCCGCTGGCCTCCATGGTGGTGGACCGGCCCTCCCGGGTTCCTGCCCGGGCATTTAGAGGGGTGCACCCCAGAACAACTGGTGTGGGCAGGATCCACCCACTGAACCCCTCAACCACCCATTTCACATGCGGGGAAACTGAGGCCGGGGGCGGGCCCAGGGCCACGCGGGGGTAGGAATTCTTGTCCGCGGGGGGCTCAGCCCAGCTCCAGGGGGCTCCCCCCTCATCACCTCGCCTGTCACACTCGTGGTCCCCGCTCTGGGAGACGCCACGGGGCGGGGTCCCCAGCTCCCCATCTTAGCCCCTGGGAAGGGCGCACCAGACACGTTTTCAGAAAATAACACATTATTTTGATTTTTATGTTTTTGACCGAGGGATTGATTTTAGAGCGAGTGGAAGGGGTGGAGAGAGAGAGAAACGCGGGTTTTGCTGTTCTACTAGCCTGTGCGTTCATTGGTTGATTTCTGACCGGGGACTGAACCTACCACCTGGGTGTATCCGGACGATGCTCTGCCAGCCAGGGATGGCGCCTCTTTGTTCTAAAGCAGCGGTTCTCAACCTGTGGGTCGAGACCCCTTTGGGGGTCGAAGGACCCTTTCACAGGGGTCGCCTAAGACCCTCTGAAAATGCAGATATTTACATCACGAAGCATAACGGTAGCAAAATTTCATGGTTGGGGGTCACCACCCCATGAGGAGCTGTATGCAAGGGTCGCGGCCTTAGGAAGGTTGAGAACCGCTGTTCTAAAGGAAGGCCTCACGCTGGGAGCCGCGAGGGGCAGTGGCTTCCCTGAGGTCACACCAGTTGAACTCAGTGTCCAGAGCAGAGCAAGTACCCGGTACACGCTCGCTGCCCTTCGCTCTACGGTTCTCGTAGGAGCGCGTGGGCATGGAGGCCAGGCCCTCCCGCATCGCCCGAGCCCACGGGGGGAGGGGGGAGGAGGCGGGAGTCCCTGCAGAGGGCAGAGGAGAGGCGGGCCAGGCCGAGGACCGTCCAGGCAGCGTCTCAGAGGTGACCCAGGACTCAAACCCAGAGCTCTGGACTCCGCCGGGGTGGCTCACCTCCGGAGAAACGCTCAAGGGCGGCGGGCCGGCGTGTCCCTGGCCCCCGGCATTCAGAAAAGAAACAACACGCTCTCAGCCTCGGGCTCCAAGCACCCCCAGGCCCGCTGGGGCCACGCCGGGCTGGGCCCAGAGTTCCCTCGCGTCCGGTAAAAGTTCCGCTTTCCTCTGGGGGTAAAAACAACGGCCCAGCCAGGACCTGTTTGGCTCCGTGGATAGAGCGTCAGCCTGCGGATTGGAGGGTCCCGGGTTCGATTCCGGTCAAGGGCATGTACCTTGCTTGCGGGCACATCTCCACTGTGGGCCGTGCAGGAGGCGGCTGATCAATGTCTCTCTCTCATCGATGTTTCTGACTTTCTATCTCTCTCCCTTCCTTTCTGTGAAAAATCAATAAAATATATTAAAAAAATAAAAATAACGGCCCCACCTGCGTGCCTAGGCCCTGGCGGTTCAGATGCTGTTGCGAGCGGCTGGATCGGGGCGGGGAGAGGCCTGCCACGCTCTCTCCCCGAAAACCCCAATTACTCCGTCCCCGATTATGTTACAACGGAAAAAAAAATAAAAAAAGGACCGGGGCCCCGTCGCCTGCCATGAAATTATTTCACACGTCCCACGCATGCGGCTGACTGCGGGCCAGAGACGTTTAAGATCCCTGCTCTTGGGCACATGATCAAGTGTTCCCGGCCCCGCTCCCCGCACCCAGGGCTTTTCCTCTGCCGTGTAATTTAAGGGCCTAAATAGTCTGGAGGGAATTAGCGGCAAATTCTTCCCAAGACAAATAAACCCGCCTCTCGCCCGGCCTTTCTCAAGCTGCCGAGGGACCCTCTCTGTTTGTTTTTGCTTCAAATAGTCAGTTTGCGCCTGACCCCCGGGCCAGGGCGCGCTCCAACCCAAATAAATAACTTTTATTAATTAGCATTTATTCCGACCAAATCAGCAGCCTCCCTCCCCCCGTCCCCCCACCCCCGTGCGATCTCTGCCAGCACGTTCACAAAAATAAACAGCGGGTCCCGGGACCTTGATGTGGATTTAACACATTAACACCGGCGGGTGGGGGTGGGGGGTGGGGGGTGAGGGGTGTGGGGGAGACTGGGGCTTGGGAGCTGCAGAACGTGCAGGCTGGAAGGTCTGAGGAAGGAAGCAGAGGAGTGGAGGGGGGGGCTGGGGAGCCAGCAAAGGCTTCGCGCCCCCTCCCCCCACTCCCCACGTCTCCTGGGAGAGATTTGGGTTCCTCTGAAGGGGCCCTGGGAGCAGGGCTCAGACAGGAATCCTGCAACATGCACCCTCCACCGCCGCCCGAGCATCTCTGAGGACCCAGCGCTACTCAGGGTGACGGGAGGGGGGCCCTCCCACCTCCCCTCAGGGGCGCAGGGGGGCCCAGTCTCGGCAGAGCGGCGGGGGGGAGGAGCCTGTAACCCTGCCCAGCCTCAGGAATCTACTGAAAGAAAGCAGTAACTTTTGATCCTCGTAACAGCCCTGCATGGGGGAGCTCTTAGGCCCATTTCATGGATATGGAAACTGAGGCACGGAGGCAAAGCCACACAGCCAGGCCAGGCTGAGCTGGGATGTGAATCCGCAGAGCAGCACAGCTCCCAGGTCTTACCGACTGCGGCGCGGGCAGCGGGCCCTAAGCTACACCTCTCCCTTCCCCCCTCCTTCCCCCACCCCTGCCCCGTCCTTTGTGCATGAACCTCTGAGTGCCTCTTCGGGGTCTTGGGGTGTCGGGAGCAAGCAAGAGGAGGGATGCTGCCGGCACGGAAGCGTTTCTGGAGCTGAGTACGTGCCAGCATGCAGGCCAGGGGGGCTTCCAGGAGGGGGCGGCGTGCAGGCTGCCCACCCTGTGACCTACGAGGGCAGGACCAAGGCAGGCCTGCCGCGGAGGAGTGGGGTCAGCGTTTTGAAGGAAAGAAAGGAGGCGGGAGGGGGAGACACTGGCCCAGGGAGGCCCTGGAGGCCGCCCACCCGCCAGAATCCCACGCACGGGGCTTGAGAGCCGGTTTCATCTCTGGCCAAGCTGACGTCCGGCCCAGCCCCTCGGGGGCCAGGGACAGGGTGCAGCGGAGGGCTCTGGCCGCTGTGAGCTGTACAGGCGGATTCCTGGCTTCCCCTCCCTGGAGGCCCCAGCCTCAGAGGAACCCCAGAGGCGGGAGGGAGGCCGGGGGAGGCCGGGACCTGCCCGCCTCCCGCAGTGACTGGCAGCTTTGCCAGCAAAACCCAGCCCCTTTCCTTTCCCGTCAATCCTCTCCCCCAGGAGCCACCTGCCACCTGGGTAAGGAGGGAGGAGGCGCCCTGGCCCCAGCCCAGCCCTGGGGGTGTCCTTGTTGATCAGGACAGAAGGGTGGAGCCCTTCTCTCGAGGGCCTTTCCGGCTCTGCCACGGGAGGGAGCACCGGTTACCTGGGGGGCTTGGCCGGTCTCAGGGCTGCGGTCAGGGTTCACGCCCTCTGAACTCAGTGCTCAAGCCTTTCCAGGCCTTGCAACTGCCCCCACTCCCCCAGCCTACCTTCAGGTCTCAGCTGATGTACCGCTTCCTCTAGGAAGCCTTCTCGGATTACACTCACACTCACTCACACTCACACACTCATACTCACACTCACACACACCCTCAAACACACACACACTCACACACACACACATCCTCACACACACACACTCACACACACATCCTCACACACACACACACTCACACATACATCCTCACACACACACACATACATACACACACTCACACACACTCACATCCTCTCACACACTGAAGGGTCCCAGGTTTGATTCCGGTCAAGGGCATGTATCCTGGTTACGGGCACATCCCCATGGGGGGAGTATAGGAGGCAGCTGGTCGATGTCTCTCTCTCATCGATGTTTCTAGCTCTCTATCCCTCTCCCTTCTTTTCTGTAAAAAATCAATAAAATATATTAAAAAACAAAATCCTTCGGAACGGATGCAGGCAGGCCTCCTTCCAGAAAACAAGCTGAAGCCTCCATGTGGCCCTCAAAAGGGCCAGACGGTGGTGTAGACGTGGCACCCAGAGCAGCTACAGAGCAGAGGGTGGCTCAGACCTCACCAACACCAGACCCTCCTGTGCACCCCGCCAGGAACGAGAAGAGATAACGCACAGGCTGGCAAAAGTATCCGCAAACCACCTACCGGGCCGGGCACCGGCATGCAGAAAGCAGGAGCGCTTAGCACTCGCCAACGAACAGGCGAATAACGCAACTTACAGACCAGCCAGGGGTCCGAAGAGCCTCTCTCCACAGGAAGTCCCTGCATGACTAGTGAGCACGTGAGGTGCTGCCCAGGGAGACGCAAATCAAAGCCCCCCGCCCCTCGAGGGACCCTCCTTCCCGCCCACCAGGACGGCGAGAAGCAGAAGTCAGGGAGCGACAAATGTGGGCAAAAATGGGGGCAATCAGAACGCGGATGCCGCTGCTGGGGACGGACAAGGGGGCATCTCTTTGGAAAACCAAATGTTACACCCGGCGCCGCCCTGTGACCCAGCAATTCCGCTCCGAGGTACGCGCCCAGGAGGAGCGAAAACATCCGTCCACACCGAACCCGTACACCAACGTGCGTGCCCACCAACGTGAATGGATCTGTAGCATCTCACACAACGGGACATCAGTCAGCCTCGGAGCGCAGTAACACGCGGATCACGGGACAACGGGGAGAGCCTGGGACAGCCTGCTCCGTAGGACAGAAGGCCGCCTACCACAGGACCCCACTTACGGGAAGAGAGAGAGCAGCCGAGTCTATAGAAACAGGCGGTCAGCGGTTGCCAGGGGCTGGGGGGATTGGGGTGGGGGGCACGGGAGGGAGTCGAGGAGATGACTGATGATTAAAAGGGGCATGGTTTCTTTTGGGGGAAACGCGCTAAAATTTGTTTGTGGCGATGGTTGCACAACCGAATATACTCAAAACCGCTGAACTGTGCACTTTAAGTGGGTGAACTGTATGGTATGTGAATTATAGTTCAATAAAGTTGTTATAAAACACACACACTTCCCGGCTGGCGTGGCTCAGGGCTTGAGCATCGATTGACCTCTGAACCAGGAGGTCATGGCTCAGTTCCAGGTCAGGGCACATGCCCGGGTTGCTGGCTTGATCCCCAGTAGGGGGTGTGCAGGAGGCAGCTGATCAGTGATTCTCTCTCATCATGGATGTCTCTCTCTTCCTCTCTGAAATCAATAAAAATATGTTTTTTAAAAAACCACACACACTACAGACACACACACACCCAGAAAAGGGGGAGAAATCAGAGAGAGACACGGGGTTGGCAGAGGACTGAGTGAAGGACACTGCTGAGTGCTTGAGGGACACAGGGAGGGGAGGACAGAGTGGGAGATGGGAGGTGAGGCTCAACAGTTTTTGCCCAGGAGTCTTTGAAAAATGGGGTCATTGGCCCGAGGGGGGACAGGGGCGAAGCTACTGCACAGGGAGCAGGTGTCCCATTCTCAGGCACAAACAAGGGCCTGGAGGTCAAAGGCCACCCTGAAATCCGGGGTCCCTGCAAGCTCCCCGCCTGCAGGGCTGACTGCTGTCCACTCCCAACTCCGGGTGCCAGGTTCCGGTTAACCAGGCCTCCGGTCACCTCCGGTCACGTCTGGTCCTGTGAGCCCCGTTTTGTCTGCTCCTGAGACCCCCAATCCATGCTCCAGAGAGTGGGGGCACCTGGAGGAGGGGGGGTGCGGGGTGGCTGGGGGTCGGAGGCATGGAGGAGGATGACAGCAGCTCTCTGCCCAAAGTTTGGTCTGAGAAGGGGGTTCGCGTCTGGTTTTAATCTGAGGTCGGTGGCCCGATGCCAAATTTATTGTAAAACCTACATTTTAATAAGGGGCTGGGATCTGGAGGGAAGCTGCCCTCGTTAACCGTTTCCAGACCAGGGTGAGCGGCTGCTCAGGGCTCGGGGTGGGGATTCCCCACCCCCCACCCCGGGAAGAGCCCGCGGCCTCTCTCAGCCCACAGCCAGCTCCCTGAGGGCCAGAGACGCCCCGTTTCCTTGTGGCTCGGATCTGACACGAAGCCGCCCACAGCTCTGGGGTCTCCAGCTCATTGTCCTCATCCTCCCCGGACTCAGACCTCAGGGGTCTTACACGGCCTCTGTCAAAGCCCCTCATGTAATTATTATTTTTAAATATATTTTAATTGATTTTTTTACAGAGAGAAAGGGAGAGGGATCGTTAGAAACATCCATCGGCTGCCTCCTGCATGCCCCCCACCGGGGACGTGCCCACAACCTAGGTACATGCATGCCCTTGACCGGAATCGAACCTGGGACCCTTCAGTTTGCAGGCCGACGCTCTGTCCATGGAGCCAAACCGGTTTTGGCCCCTCATGTTTAAAAAACATTTTTATGGGCTTCAGATAGAAACCTCAATGATGAGAATCACTGATCGGCTGCCTCCTGCACGCCCCACGCTGGGGATGGAGCCCACGTCCCGGACCTGTGGCCCAACCTGGAATCGCACGGTGACCCCCTGGTACAGAGGCTCAATCACTGAGCCACGGGGGCTGGGCCCCCTCCATGTGGCAGATGGGGAAACTGAGGCTTGGTGCGGGACAGTGGTCAGCAAGGCAATGCCGCCCCTTCCCCTCCCACAATTGGGTCCACTGAGATCCCAGCCCTGAGAACACACATTTCCCTCCTTCCGGCTCCCTCTCTGTTCCTGGGCTCCCAGTTGGGGGGCGGGGGCGGGGTGTCCCTGACCCAGGCATACAGGGTTGGGGCCAGTGCCTGCCCCTCCCGGTCTCTGAGGACGAGGAGAGCATCCAGGACAAAGGCAGAGCCCACTGGCCCCTCCCCCGGCGGGCAGGGCCTCCGGTGACCCTGGCTCCGGACTGTGCTGGCCTCCCCGGGAGGCCCCGACCCACCCGTGACTCTGGGCGCCTGGAAAATGTGAGGCTGAGGCTTGCTCTGTGAAGCCCCCCAGCTGCCTGGCGTGTTTCTGCCCCCCAAGAGGAGAGGAGGGCCCCTCCCTCCCCACCCCGTGTTGGCATCCATTTACTGAGCTTTATTCTGTGCCTGGCACGGGGCGAGGGAGCCGCCTGCTGAAACGCGGGAGGCACGCGCTGAGAGGGAGCTTTGTTCTCAGCCGGGGAGGGTGAGGCTCAGAGAGGTGCAGTGGCTCACTCAGGTCACACAGCCAGGCGGGGGTGGGTTCATGTCCGTCTGTCTGTCTGTCCCCCCAGTGGCTGACATCTTGTTCACAGCTTCCAGACCAAGCTGACTTGCAGTTAAGGACCCCGGGTGGGGGCTTACTCCCCCATTTCAGAGCTCAGGGCCCCTGGGGGCCGGCAGCCTGCAGCCAACACCTGCTGGCATCTGGGCGAGGGACCCCTCCCCACTCGTGTGGTTCGTGTGGTTCGCTTCCCCGCTGCTCTCCACCTAAATCTGAGGGCTCTGCCCACACCCCCAGGCCAGGCTCCCGGGTCCTAGTGCCCTCAAGTCCGCAGGCCCCCTGCTCTGTGTCGGTGGCAGGGAGGGAAGTGGGGGGGGGGGCATACTGTCTGTGTCCCAGCCTCCCCAGCGGGGTGCACACTCAGGGCCTGGGTGGAGCCACCTGCAGCATCCCCGACGGTTCCCAGCCACACCCTGGGCAGCAGGCAGCCCTGACCCCGGAAAACTCCCCTTTACCGTGAGCCGTGACCCTGCCCCCTGTGGGCGTCCCAGTGGTCGGGGTGTATACATTGAGGGGCTCCACGCAGGGACCTTGCTAACTTACATTTGAAAGCAGAGCCTCTTCAGCGGGGACCTGGGAGCCTGCCCTGTGGTCCCGGGGGTGAGGGGGCTGATTGCAGGTCTCCCCGATTTCTGGAGACGTCGCAGACAATTTCCTGGGGACGCTCTGATGCCCTGCACGTGTCGGGGCGGGGGCAGGGGTCCCTCACAGATGTTTCTGGAAAAGACTGCTAATCAGACAGGAAGCCCTGCCGCAGTCACTGTCTGGCCTGGCCTCTATTCTCACACCCGGCACCGGGCCTGGCACGTAGTAGCTGCTCAGTCAATACTGAATGAGTAACTATCTGAACGAATGACTGGAACTGGGGTCCCGATGGGGAGGCATCCCCCATTGCCTGCCTATCCACGCAGTGGGAGACTCTTAGGCCTCCTCGACTGGAGGAAACTGTTAAAGGCTGCCCGCTTTTTCTGCCCCTCCCACCTGTGAAACGAATTTCTTTATTGTTTGTAAACATTTTTTTAGCCCTGGTCGAGCCGCTCGGTTGGTTCAAGGGTCGTTCCTACAGGCCAAGGTTGTGGGTTCGATCCCCGATCAGGGCACGTACAGGGGTCAACCAATGAACGCATGAGTAAGTGGAATAATACAGCAATGTCCCTCCTCCTTCGTCCCCTCCCCTCCCCACCCCTCCTTCTCTCTCTCAAATCAATAAACTAAAATTTTAAAAAAAATGAGGGGCCAGAGCATGAGCCAGGGAACGGCTTCAGCTGGGCATGGCCGGAGCTCAGGGTCAGAGGAAGGGGACATCATTCTTCCCAAGGGGCAGTGGAGGAGCCCTGGACGGGTCAGCCGAGGCCCCGGGAGGGCCGGGAGGGCAGGCAGGGCTGGGAGCCAGGCAGCTGGCCATCCTGATGCCCTCTCAGCCCGACCCTCCCTCTGCCTCTTAAAGGCTCGGAGCCAGTGGCCCTGCTCTGCCAGCCGCCAGCCATGAAGGGGACTTGAGCCCCAGCCCCAGGTTGCTCCCCATTCGGTATCCCAGCCCCCATTTCCAGGACAGGGACGGCTGCAAGGCCGGGAAAACCCACTCTTTCCACAGACACGTATCTTCCAAGGTTTTCTATGAATGCTCTTTTGGAAAGAAGGTCTGGGAACCACGGCCCAGGCCCAGTCCCAAAGACACCCCCACCCAGGGGCGGGGTGGGGTGGGGGGAGAGCAGCCCAGCGCAGCCCTGCCCTTTGCCCTCCCCCTGCTCTCTGCTCCCTGACACGCCATCCAGCGGGGACCACAGTGCCTCCTTCCCCCGCTACCCGCCTTCCCCAGCCTCCTCCGCTGGGAGTGGTCACCAGAGCCCATGGGGCCAGGCCTGGGAGTTTGGGGGGACCAGCCCCCCCTCACTTTATAGGACCCTGAGGAGGTCCAGGGAAGGAAGCATCTGGTCCTCTGGAGTGGAGCACCCCAATTGGCGGCCCTGGGGTTGGGGTGGGGCGCACAGCAGCCGGGGCTGGGGACCATCCTGAGGTTGGAGCAGTTTTGGGGACGAGCTGGGTCAGTCCTGAGCGTCACCCTTCCTTTCCCGGCGGGTGAAGAGCCCCCTCCCTCCCTCCCTCCCTCCCACCCCGGGGTCCCAGAGCCGCCAGCCCTGACACCCGCCCCCTCTCCCCCCTCCATTCTGCATGGCTCAGCGCGGCCCAAACCTCATCCTCAGGGAAGCTCTGACTCAGAACTCGTACAATCTCACACACACTCTTAAGAAAACAAACTTGGGGGGCGGGCAGAGTCCCTGGCCCTTGTGAGGGGTGTCGGGGAGGCTGGGCTTTCGGGGAGGCCTGCGTCCTCTTCCCGGAGACGGGTCTGCGGGCGGGGACCCACCCCGGAGCCCAGTGTGCCCGGAGGGTGGTTAGTGGGGAATTTGGGGGAGGGAAGGGGGTCACCTCCCCATCCGGGCGGGGCTCCCCTGGCACGCGGCTGCTGGGTGGCGGTGGGGGTGGGGGTGGGGGTTCCTTTTACGCACACAGCCAGGCTGAGGTCGACCCCGAAGCCCCGGGGGTGCCCGGCCCGGCGCGCCGCCCGCCCCGCCCGCCCGGCCGCCCGGCCATGTGCGCGCCAGCCCGTGCGTGCGAGCGCGCCGCGCCGGTGGCGGCCAGAGCGGCGCCGCCGCACATCTGGTTCCAGGGAGGCCCTGGCGCCGGCCTCGCCGCAGACCCGCGGCCCAGACACACAGACGTTAACAGCGGCGCGCCCAGCCCAGCCCCGCGCGGCCCGCGCCCGCCGCCCGCCGCCGCCGCCCCGTGCGAGGAGCGAGGGAGCGAGTGCGGGTGGGAGCGGCGCGCCGGGCGGGGCGCGCGGGGAGGAAGAGGAGGAGGAGGAGGAGGAGGACGAGGAGGAGGGGGGGGGCGCGGGGCACAGCCCCCCCTCCGCCCCCCTCTTCCTGCCGCCTGTCCGCCCTCCGGCTCGGACACCTCCCGCCCTCCCTCTCCCCTCCCTCGGCCATCCCACCCCACTCCCTGGTCTCCGCCGCGCCCCGGGGGGAGCTGGGGCTGCCCCGTCTCTTCCTGGAAAACCAAGTTCACGGAAAACCCAACAGGCGGTGCCCACGTGCCCGGCCGCGGGCCAGCGCTGGGCTGGGCGTGCCACCGCCCCGTACCGACCGGAGGAGTCAGGTCCCCGCGGCTGGCCTCCCCCCCCACGTCCCCATCTCAAGGGGTCGGGACCACTGAGGCTGGAGAGGTCACTGGCCCGCGGTCACGCAGCCAGGAGGCCTCTGGCAGGGCGGTGGCCAGCCCCTGCCCACAGGTGCCCCCTCCTGACTCCTAAGGGGCACACCGGAACCCAAGGTCACCCAAAGGTGGCCCTAACCGGTGCCTTTTTCTGGGGGGCTCCTCCTTCCCCTTTTCAGAGACCCCACTCCGCTCAGCTGATGCCCCCCCCCCCCGCTAGCTGCTGGGGTCCTCCCACTCAGGCATCGGGGGGCAGTGATTTTCCCTGGAGACGTTCCAGGAATGTGGGGGTGTCCTTGCCCTTGGCAAGGTTGCAACTTGGGGCTTATGCACCACTGCTCCCCATATCAAACCCTGGCCCCGGGGTGTGTGTGCCAGGCCCACGCCTGCTCTGAGACGCTCTGTGGAAGCTGCCTTCATTGGTGAAGGCCGTGTGCAGTAGCGGGGGGACTTGGGGGGCTTAGGAATCGCGCCCGTGGGCATGAGGGCTCACGGTCCGAGTGGGCTCCAGTGGGTGGCTTTAGTGCTCCTTCCTCCCTGGGTCTCCCTCCCAGTCTGCACGCCCCCTGACACCCCCCACCATGGACGTATGTATTTCTGCCCCGCCTTCAGCCCCGTGGGCTGAGTGTGCGCGCCTGCAAATTGCAAGTAATTTGTTGGCTCCAGGTTAGCTTTCAGCCCCTCCTCCTGGGGACTCGGCGGAAACTGGCCCACATCAAAGTGCCACGCTCGCCCTGCACTGGGGAAAAGGGGGGTTGGGGGGAGACCGGGGACCAGCCTTTCTTCCCGATCTGCTCACAGGATGGAGGAGGAATTCCGCTCAGAACTTTCCCGTTAATGCCCCCTGCGTTCACTTGGGGGCTCATTAACGCTGGCTGTCAGAGTGCCGGGCGGGCGGGAGGAGAACTTCCTCGCTCGGAGAAAGTTCCCAGGCTGGAGGCCACAGGCTCCGGCACGTCCTGGCCTCTGCGAACAGTGTGCTGGGACCCGGAGCCGCCAGGCCGTCCGTCTCTCTGCCGTCCCGGCCAAGTCCCACAGGAGAGGTTCCCCCTGGTGGGGACCCTGCCTCCCACCGCCACTCCCCCAGCCTGTGGGCCTGGGGAAGGGGCAGTAGGGACCAGGAAGGGGAGATCCCGCAAACGGGGGGCTCCTGACCTCGCTCTCCCCCTCCCCAGCAGGCTCCGGGGAGGGAAGGCCAGGCCGCTGGCCAGGACTAAGCGATGCTGGCGGGGAGCATGGTAACCTCCTCGCACGCCCGCTGAGCGGCACCTGGAGGGACTGAGCGTGAACGTGGAGGGAAGCTTTTCGAAGGGGCACCTGCCACTTCTGCCCCGGGCGGTTTCTCTGGGGACCAGAGGGAGCGGTTCCCACCCCCCCTGCCTTTCCTTCCTCCGGGGGGCCTCTCTCGCTCTCTGAGCCAGAAAGCTCTGAAGGGTGCTGATGGTGCCTCTGTCCACACTCCAGGGCCTGGGTCACGGACAGACTCCTGGACCGGCCGGAACAGCCCTGGCTGCAGAGGGGGTTCACTCACGAAGGGACGGGCACTGAGCCTCCCAGGCCAGAGGCTGGCCGGGCCCAGAGGCCTGTGCTTGGCCGCCAGGACCATGCGCACGCAGACACCCTAGTGCCGATCGTGCTTCTCAGAGGGGTTCCCCCAGCTGCCCTCCACGGAGCTCCCCATGTGCCAGGCCTTAGGTCATTGCCATGCAGAAGAGGGGAGAGGACCTGGGAGGTCTAGCAGCTCCTCTAAGGGCACACAGCCTGCGGGGAGGGGCTGGCGGTCCCTCCGAGGTCATGGGAGTTCATTTGAAGAAAGACATATTCCGTCCTGGCTCCTTTAAGCTGATAAACGAGCAGCCACCTGGTGATGCCAGGGTGCAGACCCTTGTCCAGGGCCCGGGGGAGGGGGAGGGAGGGGAGGGGGACATGGTCCCGCCTCCATATTCCACTTCCTGCGCACAGACCACGTCGCTGAGTCACGTGAGCAAGGCTGGTTCCGCCTCGGAGAACCGCTGTGTTTTAGACCGGTCTCCCCCGTGAGAAAAGCCCTTTACCGAGCTTAACGCTCAACACCCCGACGGGTAACGCGGGCCAGAGACCCCCACAGACGCCTCCCCGGAGGAGACGCCCGGAGGGTAAGAATTTCGTGAAAAGTCCCTCCACGTCAGCGGTTCTCAACCTTCCTCAGGTCTCGGTCCTTGCATACAGTTCCCCATGTGGTGGTGACCCCCAACCATGAAACTTTGCTACTGTGATGCATCGTGATGTCAATATCTGCATTTTTCCCATGGTCTTAGGCGACCCCCGTGAAAGGGTCGTTCGAACCATAAAGGGGTCGCGACCCACAGGTTGAGAACCGCTGCTCCACGTCCTGAGTCCAAAGGAAAATGCCAGGGAGAGCAACGGGGAGACACACCCGCATCCAGAACACGGGCCCCACCCAGAGCTGGCGCAGATGTGGGGGGGCAGCCGGGGCTGGTTCTCCCCCTCACTGCCGGCAGGAACGCACACCGGTACCCGCTGTGGGGGACAGCGTGGAGGTTCCCTAGGAAACCAAGCCAGCTCCTCGGCGCTCACACTTCTTGGTATATTCACCCCGGGGAGCTGACCATGTGCGTCCACCCCCAAAAGCTGCACATACATGTGCCATTCCCAATCGCCCCAACTTGTCCTCCTCCCGTGGGTGGGAGGGTAAAGGGTGGTGCAGCCAGACAACGGGATATTCTCCCACAGAAAGAAACCAGCCGCAAAGCCGGGGAAGACACGGGGACTTTACAGGCACGTGGCTCAGCGAAGGAAGCCAGTCTGAAGAGGCTTCTCGCCCTCGGATTCCACACGTGACGTCCTGGAAAAGGCAAAGCGACGCGGACGGACAAAAGCTAAGTGGCTGCTGGGGGTGGGGACTAGGGAGGGACCGAGGGGCGGAGCACGGAGGAGTGAGACTGGTCTGGGCAGGGAAACGGTTCCGTGCGATGGCATCATGGCGGGGAGCTGTGGACCTTGGCTGACTTTGGGTGGCAGGGATGTGTCTGTCCATTGGGGTTCGTGGATCGTAGCAGACAGAGGGCTCTGGGCAGGGAGGCCGGGCGTGGCTGAGGGTACAGGGGGAGGGTGGGGCGGGAACTCTGTGATTCTTGCCCAGTTTGGCTCCGACCCTGAGACTTCTCTAGAAAAAAACGTCCATTTGGAAGAGCAAACGAAATTGCAATCATAACTGTGTTGGGCTGATGAGTGTGGAACCGTCAGTTCTCCAGAAGGAGGCACCCTTCGCTGGTCGCGTTTGCCCAGGGCTGGGGGGTAAACATGTCCACCGGGGCCTGTTTCCCGCTACGAGGGGACGTCACGAAGGCAGAACGGGGCAGAGATGGGAAGCGCGCGAGTACACAGTATCTCACTGTCCAGATGCCTTAGACACAACACCCCCCTGAAAAGTATAACAGAGACGCGGCTGCCAGGAATGGGGGGGGGGGAGAGACAAACTGGCAAGGGGTGGCCTCAGGGCCTGCTGCCCAGGCCGCCTGGTGGATGGGTTCCTTTGCGGGTCCTGGTTGTGACACGGGTCCAGAGTAGCTCCTGCTCCTGCACCCGAGAGCTGGGTGCCGCTGGGGAGAGTCCCCGGCCTCTCTGACCTCTGCCTCTGAGCACAGCGGGTGGATAAAGGTTCCTCGTGGGGATGGGGGAGATAGTAATGGAAGCACATAAATCGGGGGGACCCTGTTGTTCCAGGAACTCTTCCTTACAAATGGGAGCTTCTTTACTGATGGAGGAGGAGTACCCTTTGGAGAGCAGGCTCCACCCCCCACCCCCACTCCCACTCCCACGGTCAGGTGAGGCCTACCCACGTGGCCCAGCCCTCGGCCAATCAGCACACAGCTCCTCTGCAGCCGCTGTGATTGGCTCAGAGGTGGCCCTGGATCCAGTGGAGCCTGAAGTCCACCCCTGGCCCTCCCAGCTGCTAGAGTGACCATTATCTCCATTTCCTTATACTCCCGGGCCAGTGTCCTAGCCAGACCCGACACCCCCAACCCCACCCCAGTCCGGGTGAGTGCAGCGCCAGGGGGGGCTTGTGGGCCCTCCACACTCCCAGCCTCACCCCTATGCCAGGGCCGGTTGTGGGTCCCGCCCCCCCCCCCCCGATGATCTGAGCTGTGGCTCTTGGCAGCCTGTGGGAGGGTCTCCGGAGCAGAAAGAGAGGCTCTGGGGTCTGATCCCAGCTCTGCCGGGCGCTGGCTGTGCAGCCTTGGGGTGGTGACACCCCGTCTCTGAGCCCCAGAGGCCCCTGTGCTTCTCACCCTGGTGGAACCCACCCATCGGCATGCGATTAGATACCTATTCACTGTCAGTTCGCCCCCTGTAAGCGGGACGCTCCAAGGGCCGATGGGTGGATGTGTGCCCAGTGCCTGCACATAGTAGGGGCTCAGCAATATGTGCATATATAGGGGCCTCTGTTCCTCTCCTGTAAAGGGGGAACTCTGGTAGCTTAGCCCTCCAGGAGGGACTACTGGTTACTGTGCTGAAGGGGGTCCCAGCAGGGGCTGCCGGTGGACAGCGACTTCACCCCAAGAGGTGGCTTGAGTGATGGCCTGGCCACGCTGGCTCGGCAGGTGGAGGAGGAGATGGGGCCGCTGTCTGAGGCCGCCTCCGTGGAGCTGGCAGCCACAGCCCCTCCCTGACCTGCTCAGGGGCCCCTGGCTGTGGCTTGTCATGTGCCCAAAGCTGGGAGCACGGTCCCCGGGGAAGGACGGACGGGGTGGACGCAGCCCCGCTGAGCGAGGGTGGAGACACTGCCTTCACCCCTCCCCTCCCTCGCCCAGGAAGTGCAGGGACGGTGGAAAGAAACGAGGTGGGCGGGGCTGGGGTGGAGGGAGACTTGTCTCCACAGGAAGCTGTTTGGGGCTGGGATACTCCCCGTCCCCATGCTGGGGCGGTGAGGGACCCGGGGGGACCTGCCTGTGAGCTGCTAATAATAGCACCAGCAGTAACCATACCAAACGGCGACCGCGGCCGAGTGCCGGGACTCGGAAGGGCTCCGACCTCTGCTTCCTCACGACCCACTGTCATGACCCCCCCACCCCGCTTTACAGAGGAAGAAACTGGGGTTCAGAATCGGGAAGCTCCTTGCCCCAGGGGCCAGGCTAACTGGCCAGCCAGCTCAGCGCTGGAGCTCCTCTCCTGGGGTCTCTCTGGCACATGAGGAGGCTCCAGCCCTTGAGCCTCCACCCCTGCACCCCCAAGCTGCTCCCCTCCTGACTGGGACTGGGCCACGTGTACCCGCAGTGCCAGGGGAGCCCCATCTCCCACCCTCTGCTGTCTCCCCGTTTCTAGAAAGCAGCGGAGATTTGCCCTCATCCCCACGGAGCCCAGCAGCTGCACGGGGGTCTCCAGAGTGGGGGTTCTGCAGGGCTCGGGGCCCCAGTGCTGGGGGGCGCCCCCTCCTTGGGCCTCTCTGGACTGGGCAAGGGCCCTCCTGCCTCCTCCCTGACCGGCTCATCCACCGGCCCACCACCCACCCACCGTTCATTCGTTTCCGTCCAGTCTGGCTCCCGAGGGGGCGGGAGGAGGCTGAGAGGAGCTGAGAGCTGGGCCGGGGAGGGAACCCCTCTCTGCTCACTGTTTCCTTGGCCCCAAGCTCTGGGCACCTCCTGGAACCCGCCCCCCGCACTCTGGCTGCCTGGGCCTCCTGGAACCTGCTTCCGGGGGCCACTTGGACTTGGGGTCCCGGCAGAGGGAGAAGCCAGCGAGGGAAGGGGCGGGAAAGGCAGCTTCTGATCAGCTCCCCCAGGCGGGCAAACACCGATCTGAGCCAGCTGTGCTGCAGCCCTAGGATCGGCGGAGTGCAAGTGTGTGCATGTGTGTGTGCATGCCTGTATGTGCATGTGTGTGCATCTTTGTGTGTGCATGTCTATGCGTGCATGTCTGTGTGCACCTGTGCATTGTGTGATGTGTGTGCGTGTGTGTGCACCTGTGCATTGTGTGTGTGTGTGCATGTGCCCTGTGAGGCGAGCGCATATGTGTGCACACGTGTGCGGTTGTAGACAGGTGGCGAGAACCAGCTGTAACTTGAGGGAGCCTACCTGGGTCTCAGCCTTCCTCCTCCCCCTCCTCCCTACAGACCCTTCTAGAAGTTGCAACAAGCCTCTCACCGGGATTTTTAGCCTCCAATCCCGCAGTTGGAAAATAACGGTGCTGGTGTACAGACGGCGTGGGTCATGAAATCAGGCCTGGCCTGTGTGCCCCTGGGAACGAAGCAGATGCTCATGCTACCCTCGAGCCAACGCCGCCCTCCCCAAGGGGCCGGTCACCGGCGGGCTGGGCAGGGATACCGGTGCTGGGCCCCGGGAGTGCTGGGGCTCCAGGGCTGGACAACCTATCTCTTCTTTAAGAAGCACAGGTATCAGCAAAGGCCCTGGGGTCAGCTCCCCGAACCCAGAACCTGTTCCCACTCCCAGCTCCTCTCCACCCTCCCACCTCCACCCCCCCCCAGGCCAGCGGGGCCACATCGGGCTCCAGGCCAGCGGGGGAGGCACACACCGGAGATAAGGCCTGAGGCCTGGTCCCCGCGCCCTCCATGCTCGGCCCATCTTTCTGAGCCTCAGACCCTCGCCTGGCAAAGGGGACATGAGACTGCTCACCTCCTGGGGCAGTGGTCGGCAAACCCATTCATCCACAGAGCCCAATATCAACGTACAACGATTGAAATTTCTTCTGAGAGCCACATTTTTTAAACTTAAACTTCTAACGCCACTTCTTCCAAATAGACTGGCCCAGGCCGTGGTATTTTGTGGAAGAGCCACCCTCAAGGGGCCAAAGAGCCACATGTGGCCCTTGAGTCTCAGTTTGCCGACCACGGTCCTAGGGGATCCGGGAGGAATTCCTGAGATGATGGGCAGGGAGGGTTGGCACGTAGGGAGTGCACAACACATGGCCCAATCATGTGGGCCCGATGACAGTGATGAAGATGAACACACTCGAAAGCCACTGCCACCCCAGTCCCCCACTCCACTGCCCTGACCCGGCCACGCACCCCCAGAGCATCCCTCCTTCCCTCCCTCCCTCCCTCCATCCATCCCTCCACCCCTGCCCCCATCCATCCATCCATCCCTCCTGTGTGCGCCCTCCCAGCCCTCAGCCCACCTCAGAGGCCCCTTCCCACCTCTTCCTCTGGCTCACGCCACGCATCCTTCTGGCCCCTCCTCAAAGCCCGCTTCCTCCAGGAAGCCTTCCCTGACCCCCAGACCAGGTAGGGAGGCCCATTCTCTGTACTCATAGCACCCAGGACACCTTCTCAGCCGGAACAACACCTCCCTTGCTCCCTGCGGGGACCCCAGCATTTAGCGGGCAGCCTGGCCCTGAGTATTTGTGGAAGGAAGGAAGGAAGGAAGGAAGGAAGGAAGGAAGGAAGGAAGGGGAAAAGGGCTGGGGGGAGGCCCCCTATTCTCCCTGCCTTGAGAGAGCAGCCAGGCCCTGAACAGGCAGCCTCCACCCCGCTTGGCGTGACCTCAGGTTTGAATTCTCTGCGCAGCAACGGTTTTCTGAAACAAGGACCCGGCTCCGCTTTCGGCTGCATTAGATCTTCTCCGGCTCTCGCTTCCTTCCCGGTGAAACCGGAGCAGCCGTTTTGACTTCTTGTCGCCGGCAATTTCCCGCTCGGAGCCCTGACACTCTCCTCGCCCGGGTGTGGCTGCAGGGCAGCCCGCTGCCCCCGAGAGGCTGGCCTTCCCGCGAGCACACGCTGTCTCTCTCTGAAACACGAGACTCCCCAAGGCCTGGACCCGGCCCCAGCCCCGGCCCCTCCCTCACAGCCCAGCCCAAAGCCCTCCTGCCCGATGACCCCGGGTCAGGCTTTGCAAAGGGGCACCTTCCTGGGGGAACCGAAGCGGTTCCTGGGGGAGAAGTGGGGAGACAGGAAGTGGTTCCTAGGTGAGAAGTGGGGAGACAGGAGGCGGCTGCTGCTCCATGTGGGGACCCGCACGGGTGGCTGGTATTGGGCCTGGGCTCGGGGGAATCACCGTGTCTTCCCCGCTGACCTTGGATAATAAGTCATTTTGCCTTTCTGGCCTCAGTTTTCTCATCTGTAAGATGGGGTGAGGCTGCTCTTTCCCTGCGAGGACGAGCTGACTGCGGGGAGGGACTCGGCCTTCCTGCTCCCCCCATCCCCAGCCCCCCCCGTTTAGGGGCCAGGTCTCACCGGACCACACCTATGAATGAATGCACCAATGGGCGGATGAATGAATCCCATCCGGTCTCTCTGGCACCAAAGAGCAAGGCCTCTCTGGGAGGGGGAGGGGGAGGGGCAGGCGCAGTCTGACATGGCGTCTCTCCGGGGAGACAAAAGGCCTGCTTTCCGGGCTTCATCTTCGGAGGGAAACGGGGAGCAAAGGGCCGGTGTCCTCTCTCCCACGTTCGGGATGTTTCTCTGGACAAGCCTCCCAGTCTGGGGGCCCTGGTCCCTGGAGCAATGGGGTTGGTGCTTGGGGTTCTGGGGAGGCATCACATTTAGGGGCCCCTGGGCCTCCACATCCCGGGCATCATGGCCCAGGAAGGGGCAGGGGCAGCCCCCCCTCCCTCAGAGATGAGCCCACCCCCTGCCACGGGCTGAGGGTGGGGCCATGTCAGACCCACCTCTGCGCCCACAGCTCCTGGTTTTTAAAATGTGTGTTTTTATTGATTTCAGAGAGGCAGAGAGAGAAACATCAACGATGAGAGAGTCATTGATCTGCTGCCTCCTGCACCCTCCCACCCCCCCGGCCACTGGGGATGGAGTCTGCAACCTGGACCTAGGCCCTGCCCGGGAGTCGAACCGCGACCTCCTGGTTCCTAGGTCCATGCTCAACCCCTGAGCCACACGGGCCGGCCTCCACTGCTCTCTGGAAGGCCGGGAAAGGGGAGGGACTCCGGGGCTTCTCCACCTGCTGTGTCGCCTGGGGCAAGTCACTTAACCTCTCTGAGCCTCAGTCTCCCCAAGGGTAACCATAACAGCAGAAACCGCTGCGCCCAGGGGCACGGTCCCTGCCCAGACACACCTCGATCCCCGCTCCCCTCTGCGAGAAGAGAGGTGAGTGAAAGGGAGAGGAGGAGACCCCAGGTCTCACGGGGCACAGGGGCAGGCCCGGGGGCGGAGGGAGGAGGTGCCGGAGCCCCCCGAGGCCCCGGAACCCCTCTGGGTGGGGGCAGGCAGGCAGGCCCGAGCCCCTCACGGCGGCTGGCGGCTGCCCGAGGGCTGGACCGGCTGCCCACGGCCCATCTTGAGCGCATTAGGGGCGGCCGCTGCCAGCTGGTTTGTGTTACGCGTTATTTGTTAGTCTAATGAAAGGAGGTGCGCCCCTTTCAAGACCTGGGCGCTCCCCGGGCTTTTATACGGGGGGCCGCGCGGGGCTCTGGCGGCCAGAGCGGCCCCGGCCCCTGCCAGGCGCGCCCGGCGGCTCGGCTTTGATTCGGGGCTTGCAGCCATCCGCGCGGTAATTCCCGTTCTGGTTAAATGTCATTTTTAATAACGCCATCTCTGGCGCGTAAACCTCGGCGCCCACGGCAGGGGGGAGGCCGGCGGGGGGCGGGGGAGGGGGGATGGATAGGGGGGCGGGGCTGGTGGGCAACTGGGGCAGCGGACGCCTGGCTCAGGGGAGCTAAGCTGCTGTGTGGGGAGCAGGCAAACGGGGCGCCAGGAGGGGGCTCTTCCAGGGACAGGAGTGTCTGAGGCGCCGCTCAGCAGGAGGCTTCTGACACCCCTACCCCCCCTTCCTCCACCCCCTCGTCACAGCTAGAGGTGCAGGGCACTCGAGAGGGACCAGAGAAACCTCCCTCAATGCCATACCCACCCACGTCAGGCCAGCCCTGGCTGCCTCGGGCAGGCGGGCACACAGTAGGTGCTCAATGAGTGCTGGCGACTGTTCTCCCCAGCCCAGCAGTGCAGCTTTCTGCACACAGTCAGGCCTCTGGGAATTCGGGGCTCAGTCTCGGGGCAGGCCCCCTCTCCATCCCCCAACCACTGTGTACCAGCCCCCCCCCCCCCAGGCAACTCCATGTGGCTCTCCACTCCCCAAACTGAGGAGGAGGAGGGAAGGGCGCGGAGCCTTGGGGAGTCAGGACGCTCCCCCCCACTAAAGATGGGGTGTAAATGAGAGGCCAGGTCGCCCCGGAGAGCCGCTGGGCTGGGCGTGGCCTGGGAACATGCATTTATTTTATGAATCTGTTTTTAAAATACATTTTTTATTGATTTTTTATAGAGAGGAAGGGAGAGGGATAGAAAGTCAGAAACACCAATGAGAGAGAGAGAGACATCAATCAGCCGCCTCCTGCACACCCCACACTGGAGACGTGCCCGCAACCAAGGTACATGTCCCCGACCGGAATCGAACCCGGGATCTTTCAGTCCGAAAGCTGACACTCTATCCACTGAGCCAAACCGGTTCCGGCATGAATCTGTTTGAATCCTCCCCCATGGGTATTTGTTCACATTGATTTTCAGACAGTGATAGCGAGGGAGGAGATGAGGGGAGAGAGAGAGAGAGAGAGAGAGAGAGAGAGAGAGAGAGAGAGAGAAACATCAGTGAGAGAGAGACACACCCCGGAGTGCCCCCCACGGGGATGGGAATGAACCTGATTGAGGTCCGTGCCCTTGGCCGGGAATTAGACCCAAGACCCTTTGCTGGGTCTGAGGGCCTGCGCTCTAACCACCGAGCCACCGGCCAGGGCTGCTCCCGGTGACGCTGGGGCATGGATTCCCGGGCCACAGGTGGTCCAGCCCTCACACGTGGGGGGACAGAGGCCCAGTGATGGGGTGCTAAGTAGGGCAGGTGCCCCTCCCGCTGCCTTCTAGGTGCGGGGTCACAGGCGGTGACCCCCTCTCAGGCGGCCGGTTTTCAAGCCATGAAGGCGCTTGCCCGGCTCTGTGGAAGCTTCCAGATCTCCAGCCCCCAAGGACGCCCGCTCCTTCACTGCCCCCCACCCCCAGAACCTCCTACACAGAGGCCATCACCGCCATCCACCGCTCCAGCCTCGGGGTCCCAGGCCTGGGCTTCTCTTAACGCATCACCCCCACTCCTGCCCAGCCCCCCCACGATCCCCCAAACCAGAAGGACAGGACGGTCACAAAGAGGGACTGAAGCCGCGCCCCCAGAGCTGCCGCACCTGTGGGTGCCGAGAAGGTGCCATCTGCGTCCTGTGGTCAGGGGCCTGGGAGCCAGGCTGGGACAGAGCTTCCCAGATAGGGGGGAGCAGGGGTGGAGGTGAGCCTCTGGTCTTTCAGGACCCCATTCCGGTCACACTGAGATCCCCCGCCTCTCCCCACCACCCCTCCCTCCGGCTCCCAGGCGGGGAGCACCTAGCCCAGCCCAGCCCAGGGGGTGTCCCCAGCTTTTGGCGCCCCAGCTCCCGGCCTCGCTCAGCAGGGGGGCGGCTGCCACACTTTCCCGGCTCCTCTGGCCAAACAGGAAGCTCCCCGTGCCCTCCTCCTCACCCTCCTCCTCACCCCCCTCCTCACCGCCTGCCCGACAGGCACTTAACCCCGCCCGCCACCTGGACGGACGGCTGCTCACCGCGCTGCCCGCGGCCACCGGCTGCCTGAGCCTGGCCTGATTTCTGGGCCGCCGGGGCCCTGGGATGGAGGCGGGGGGTAAGTGTGTGGGTGTGGGGGGGGATTTGTATGTGTGAGGGGGCTTGTGGGGGGATGTGTATGTGTGTGTAAGTGTGTGGGGTGTATGTGTATGGGGTGTGTGGGGATGTGTGTGAGGTGTATGTCAGGGGATGTGTATGTGTGTGTGTGTGTATGTACGTGAGGTGTATGTGGGGGGATGTGTAAGTGTGTGGGTATGTATGTGTGTGAGGAGTGTGTGTGTGTATAAGTGTGTGGAATGTGTAAGTGTGTGGGGTGTGTATCTGTGTGTGTGTGTGTGTGGAATGTGTACGTGTGAGAGGGGTGTGGGGGTATATGATGGGTGTGTGTGTGTGTGTATAAGTGTGTGTATTATATGTATGGGGAGTGTGTGTGTGTGTGAGAGGTGGGGGCGGTGTATGATGGGGGTGTGTGTGTCTGTGAATCTGGGAAAGTCGGTCCACCGTGTGGTCCCCAAATACCAAAGCCCTCGGTGACCCACTCACTAGCTGCGCGGGCATCAGTCCTGAGCCTCTGGCCTCCGAGAGGAGACGTGGGTTCTCTCGGACAAACCACGGCACCCGAGGGCAGGGAGGGGAGGCTTCTCTCGGCAGCGGGAGGCTGCCCGCCCCCTGCCCGGTCCCCAACGTGCCTGGGACCCGCCCCGTCTGACGGGCAAAGGCTGGGTGGGGCGTAGGAGCTCAAGGACGACATGTGGCTGCTCCAACAATGATCGTTGGATGAATGGACGGACGGACGGTCAGACGGGGGTGGGGCTGGAGGTGGACTGGGAAAGAGGCCTGTCCTGGCCTGTCCTTGGAGTCAGGGACCCGCCCACCTTCCCCCCATGTGCAGCCTGCAGAGGGGGAGGGAGCCATCCATGTTTCTGGGGGGAGGGGTGTTTGAACCTCCAAACCTCAGACCTTCCGAACATCCAAAGCCTGCAGTCCCCCCGCAGCCAGGCCCACCCCCTCCGCAGGCCTGTGACCCGGCCAGGTTGCTCCGACCACCCCCGCCTCCCCGCCTGACTGCCTCACAGGGCACAAATGCAGCCCACCCCGCCTGGGAGGGGATGTCCCTGGCTGGGCCGACCAGCATTCTTTTTTTTTTCTTCTTTTTTTAAAATATATTTTATTGATTTTTCACAGAGAGGAAGGGAGAGGGATAGAGAGTTAGAAACATCGATGAGAGAGAGACATCGATCAGTTGCCTCCTGCACACCCCACAGTGGAGATGTGCCCGCAAGCAAGGTACATGCCCCCGACCGGAATCGAACCTGGGACCTTTTAGTCCTCAAGCCAACACTCAATCCACTGAGCCAAACCGGTCTCGGCCGACCAGCATTCTTGAGGTACCCGGGGGGCCCGGGACAGGGCAGGACTGCGGGTTTCAGAACAGAGCAGGCCGGGCTGGGCTCTCCTATTCACGGGACGTGCGACCTCGGCAAGTGGCTCACCTCCGAGCCTCAGTTTCCCTCTGCACAGCATGGGGACAGTTAGAGAACTGGCCCCGTGGTTAGAGGGAGGACAGCAAGGGGTGAGGCATGTGGAGCCCTGGCCCAGCTCAGCCTGGCCCGGCTCGGCTCGCCTCGCAGCCAGAGCTATGGTTGCTGTCACCTGTCTCCTTCACTCCCCAAACCCACCCTGACCCCCACACGGGTGCGGCCTCCCCTCCCGGCTCCCCGTGGAACCTCAGTGCTGGGCTGTGCAGGAGAAGGAGCCTGGACTTGGGGTCCCACCGCTCCTTCCCAGCTGGGGGCCTTGGGCAAGTTGTCTTGCTCCTCCGGGGGCCCCCAAAGAAGAGAGGGGCCCGTCACCAACCCCGCCTGGTTCCTGGGCTGCCTGTGCGCCTCACGAGCTGTCCTGCAGACCCTTTGCTGAGCAACTACTGTGTGCTAGGCTCCATCGCCCACACCCACTCAGGCTCGCCGCACCTTCACAGACTTCACTGCCCCCATCATCCCCTGCCCTGGGGAGCAACACAGAGCCTCGGGGTGCTCCCAGGTCTGGGGTGCTGTGCAAACTGGCCTGATCGCTCCTGCAGAGTGAGGGTTCAGAGTCTCTGGAGGGGACAGTGACACTCCAGCCCTGTGGAGCTCGGTCCCCCGGGGAAGGGCCCGGGTGGGGGTGCTAGCAGATCCAGGCCTCCAAGTTCCCCCGCAAATGATCTGTTAGCCAGAGGGGCCAGATCCCCCTGGAAGCACGAACAAAGAACAGAGACACAGAGACCGCTGGCCCCCCCAAACCCCCCAGAAGATCCAGGCTCCCCACCTGAACCCCCGGCCTCTTAGCTCCCAGGCCCTTTCCTCGGCCTCTTGTTCCCCCTTCCTCTCTCCCTGGGCACGTGCTGAGGGACACCCTCTCCTGTCTCAGGGTCCATGTTTCTGGGGACCCCTCCCGGGGCTTTTTCTCAGCCCTGATCAAATGATGATGCGCCGAAACCAGTGTGGTTCAGTCGATAGAGCGTCAGCCTACGGACTGAGAGGTCCCAGGTTCGATTCCGGTCAAGGGCATGTGCCTTGGTTGAGGGCACATCCCCAGTGGGGGGTGTGCAGGAGGCAGCTGATCGATGTCTCTCTCTCATCGATGTTTCTAACTCTCTGTCCCTCTCCCTTCCGCTCTGTAAAAAATCAATAAAATATATATTTTTTTAAATGATGAAGAGTGGCATGCACTGCCTGGCACTGTTCCGTGGGAACCTGAGAGCGATATGATTTGCCCAAGGTCTTGCAGGGAGAGACAGCAGCAGCCAGGACCCAGCCCTGGGGTCCTGACCCCCATCCAGTGACCTCCCTGCAGAGGGCTCTGCCCCCGCCCCACCCCCACCCCCACCAGGAAACGGATGAGGGGAAGGAAGGCAGGCTGGGTTCTGGAGAAACCCTTTGGTCTCCCCCCACCCCAACCCTGCTCCTCCCAGGCCTGTGGCTTCCTCCCACCCGGGCCCCCCACCCCACCCCCCGCACTTTCCAGAGCCCGTTGGAGGGAGACTCGATAAATGGAGAGCCCGCTGTGGGAAACAGGGTGGCGGGTCCTTACACAACTAAGCAGAGGACGCTATGGCCCAGGAATCCCTCCTCCGGGTGTGTATGCGCCCACAAGCATTCGCAACAGTTTTGCTCAGTGGTTAGAGCATTGGCCCGAGGACTGAAGGGTCCCAGGTTCGATTCTGGCCCAGGGCACCCACCTTGGTTGCAGGCTCCATCCCCGGCCTCTGGTCCGGGTGCCTGCAGGAGGCATCCGATCCATGTGTCTCTCTCACATCGATGTTTCTCTCTTTCTCCGCCTCCTTCCTCCCTCCCACTTTCTCTAAAAATCCATGGGGAAATATCCTCGGGTGAGAATTTTTTAAGAAGCGATAACTCTTGATGTAACGATATTTTACCACGATGAACACTCAAACAACGGAAGGCAAGATTCCTGGTCTCTGGAACCAATGGTCCCGCCGGGTTCAACACTCAGACACTCAGCCCTGCCCCCCACCCCTGGCAAGGGGAAGGCGCAGGTCTGCACCCCAAACAAGCAGAGGCTCCTGGAGCAAGTCCCTGAAGGGATCCCCCCAAGCCCTGCTCAGCCTGCACCCCCAGACTCAGCCTGTACCCTCACACTCAGCCTGCGCCCCCAGACTCAGCCTGCGCCCTCACACTCAACCTGCGCCTTCACACTCAGCCTGCGCCCCCAGACTCAGCCTGTGCCTCAGACTCAGTCTGCACCCTCACACTCAGCCTGTGCCCTCACACTCAGCCTGTGCCCTCACACTCAGCCTGCGCCCTCACACTCAGCCTGCGCCCCCAGATTCAGCCTGCACACTCAGACTCAGCCTGTACCCCCAGACTCAGCCTGTACCCTCACACTCAGCCTGCGCCCCCAGACTCAGCCTGCACCCTCACACTCAGCCTGCGCCCCCAGACTCAGCCTGTACCCTCACACTCAGCCTGCACCCTCGCCCTCCAACACCAGCATCCCGAATCTCGGGGACTCAGACCCACTGGGCCCAGGGTTTCCGGAACAGGTACCGGCCTCCCGGGCTGGGCCCCCCGGGCCCCGGCTTTGTTTATTTTCCCAGCGTCTCTGCGTCTCTGCTTCCGCCCTGCCCACAGGAGGGAATGCTTTCAAGAAAACCCCCGTTATTCATGTGGTTTCTTTTGTTGTAAGTCAGCGCGAAGGCCGCGAGGGCGGGTTTATTTTCCTAACGTGCTTGGCATAGCTCGGCGCCCCGGCGCGGACCTCGGCGTGGGACCGGGGAGGAACCCGAGACCCCGGGTGGCTCTGAGTCAGTCACTGGCGAAGCCACAGCCCTCCCTCCCCGCCAGGCCCGGGAGCCGAGTCTGGCAAAACCATTGGCAAGAAGGCGCTGCTGTATCGGCCGCTGCGGGCTTTGTGAAAACAAAGGCGGAAAAGCTGTGCATGAGCATCGGTCCAGCCTGCTAACCTGGCAGGATGAAAACGTATCAAGTTCCTAACGCATTTGCGCCCCCCCCCCCCGGGAACCCTGCGTCTCTCCTGGGACACCCCATATCTTTGGGGGAGGTCCCTTTCTTTGGACCAGAACCGGCTGCAGAAACCGCAGGGAAAGACCCATACGCAAGCCTGTCTGGATCCTCGGGGAGACTCTTTAGCTTCAGGACCCAGGAGCAGGC